>NW_004624841.1:6408021-6439054 GCF_000247695.1 Heterocephalus glaber | reverse complement strand
AATGGTAAAATAGAGAAGAACTCTGACTGAGGACCAAAACATGGACAAAAAGGGAAGATGAACAATGTGGGAGAGCAAGAGAGTGAGTGTAAGAGAGAGAGAAAGGAAAAAGAAAAGAAAGAAGAAAAGAAAAAAAAGGAGAGAAAAACAAATATTTGCAAAGAGTAGGAACAAAAATTAAAGATAAGAGGAGCAAAAGAAAAAAAAAGAGGAAAAAAACTAATAATACTAACTTTGGGAATAAAAAAAACAATGAAGATGAAGGACCTCTTTCAGGGTATGTCTCTACTGCCACAATAGACAACGTGGGTAGCAGTGTCCAGGTATAAGTCAATGAGTCTCAGCAAGCTAGTCGCAGACCTGTGAGATACAGGCAGATTTCTGGCTGCAAGTCTCAAGTTGAGCTCCCCGTCCTCCTGTAGGGTTGAACTCTGCAGAGTTGTATTGCAGGTTCCAGCTGCCCTTCCCCTGAAGATAGTCCCGGTCCTGATGGGAGGTGAAGATAACTCTAACTTACCCAGTACTGTGGTCTGGTGGCCCGGTGTCCTCTGCGTCTTTGTAGTGTGGAACCAGGTGGCTGTACAGAGAAGAGGCCAGAGGAGCGGGGGCGGGGGAGGTGTGTCCAGTGGATTGCTGCAGGGGCACGGGCTGATTCGACGTATTCCCCTCCACTCACGACCTCGGTAGGGTGTCCGCAGATCTGCCTATCTGCAGTGGGCTGATTCGGCGTGTTCTGCATGACTCGCGACCTCAGCAGGGCCTCAGTAGGATATATTTTAAACGTGTAATTAAATATGATTGACTTTGGAAATCTTTGAGGAACTTTTCATATAAATAAATTTACATTGCAAAACCAGTTCATCTTCTCTCCCTTCTACTTCCTTCCCTCCCTTTCTTCCTCTACGGGCCAATTATCCCTTATCCAAAACACTGGAGACAAGAAATATTTCAGATCCTCGCCCCCAATTTTAGAATATTTGCATATACATAATGACATATCTTAGGTATGGGACACAGGTCTAAACATAAAATTCATTTATGTTTCTTATGTACTGTAACCACACAGGCTGAAACTCATTTTATATAATATTTTTAATCAGCCTGCATTTTGACCAATGCCTGTGACCTGGATGTGACCAATCACATGGGAGCAGGTGTGCAATTAGCATCCTGTTGGTGCTCAGATCATTAGATATTTTGGAGAGTTTTGGGTTTTCAGCTTAGAGACACAGCATGTATTTCTGTTAAGCAATGCGGCCTTTTCGCTGTTAGAACAGCACTGCACTCAGGCATCTGTGGCTTGATTTGTCAGCCCCCACCCCAACCCCTTCAAGCAGCCCAAGTCTTCACTTTCTTGGCCTCCAGGGGAAGTGGCTATCAAGCAGATGGATGGGTGCTTTTCAGCATTAGAAGAAATTCACTTCAGCAACCCCAAAGCAGTTGGAGAAACAAATGTTTCTGTTGTAAACATCCCACACAGTCATAAACTTCAGCCTCTTTTTAGAGCTCCTCAGAGAGGTGACCATGCCCTTCTGTGACCCTGTAGCAGGGCACGGTGGTTTATGAGTCGTTTCTTCTGCAGAGAGGATTGGTGACTCTCTAGAGAGGATAGGGAGAAGCAGAGGCCTCAAATTCAGGCAGGGGCCTCAGGAAGGTCCTGCCAGCCTACACAACTAGGATGATTTAATTCCACTTGGTCCAGTGCTTGCAATGTGCAAGAACCAGGTGTGCTGGTTCCTGTCAGGCCCTGCCCTGCCTGGATTTTTTCACGAGTCCTGTCTCCCCTCCACAGGAATGAATGTCCTATCTTACTGCACAGCAGATGACTTCATTCTACTAAGTGGTGCAATGATCTGCTAGGGCTGTCATAACAAAATGCCACAGGTTAGATGACTTAACCAACAGAAATGCATTGACTCAGTTCTGGGGCTGAGAAGTCCAAGGTCAAGGTATCAGCAGGTTTGGTTTCTCCTAAGGCCTCTCTCCTTGACTTGCAGATGGCCACCTTCTTGCTGTGTCCTACATGGTCCTTCCTCCTCGTGCGCCCTCCCTGGTGTCCGTGGGTCTGCATTTTCTGATAAGGACATCGATCACGTTGGATTAGGACACCCCAGTGGCCTCGTATTAAAGGCCCTGTCTCCAAGTACAGTAACCCTACGAGGTACTTGTACTGTAGGGCTGTAGTACATGAATTTTAGAGCGGATACAATACATAACAGAAAAAAAAAGCTTATAGGGAAAAAAAGCAAAAGAAAAAGGGGGAAAATAACATTTATTACATGAAATACAGTGAACCTTGGTGTTTCCAGTGAATTATGGCTCTGCAAAGGCTCTGGGAGTTAGTGTCACACAGCAATTTATTATTTTGCCAGGGGCACCAATTTGAGTCTAGCACATTGTAAGTCCCTTAGGTAGGAAGGGAAAAGAAAGGCCCGGAACTTCACTTCAAAAGGGCTCTGCCCACATTTTACAGAGGGAATGCTGTGTTCTGGTGACCCTGGAGAGCTGGAGAATATCTACCCCAGTGGTCACAGTTCTGCCTTGACGCGTGCCCAGCAGTGGCTTACAAAGGGAAGGGCGCGGTGAACCCCAGCACCTGGAACAGGCGCGGCTGCCTATTCATTGCCGCCCTGCACCAGGCCCACGGATACGGAAGCCAAGACTCAAAGAAACTGAAGACCTGGTCCAGGAGGGACAGCGAGGGTCCCCGGGAGTCAGCAGGAAGGAAAATCGTGCAGATTGGTCAATGAACAATTCTGCTTCTGGTCGATCCCATGACAGATCCAAATGCTCCCCTGAGAAGCCAAAGATCTCTTTTCCCGCTGTCAGGGCTTTGACTGAAGCTGGGCTGGCGACCAGGGAAAGGCTCGGGAAATCAAGTCCCTGGTGCGCAGCCACCGAGGAGACCAGCAGGTGGCGCCAGTCAGCTGCTTATCGCAGGAGCGCGGCGCGGACTGGAAAGGCCTTATCCCCTTTTGGGGCTCCAGGAAAGGCCTCTCTTGGAACCCCCGGTTGCGGTTGCCAGGATTGGAGCTTGCTGAAAAGCGGGGATGCAGAGAAGCTCAGGACAACCCACCCTCTGGAAACATTTTCCGAAATACGCCCATCTGGACTCGCATTGCTGTGTCTAGGAGGCTGGGAAGAACTTGGCCTCTCCTGCCCTTTTGCTTGTCCTTTTGTGCTGCAGAGCACCAGCCTGGCAAGGCAGTTGTGGGGACAGGTGCTGCACTTGAATCCAGACAGTTCTGTGTCTTGCTGTGTGACCTAGAGGAGTTTCTTAACCTTTCTGTGCCTCAGGGTCCTCTTCTGTAACATGGAGATGGTGATATTTCTTATCTCATAACTTCACCAATGAGGATTAAGTTATAGTATCTAGTGCTTAGCTGTGTCATTATGGTTAGCTGAGTCCAGGCCATTTCCTCAACTAGGTCAAGTGACACTCTTGGGCTCCAGTAATGCTCTGGAATCTGGAAAGGAAGGAGGCAGTGCCACCAAAATCATATTTCTCTGTCTTCTCTCCTGGCCTTGGCCTCAAGGCAAGCAAGCAAAGCCATCAGAAAACTTTCTTTAAAATCGAACAGGAGGTTCTTTTGAGGTTCTGCTTTCTGTGTTTTCAACAGAGTATCAAAGCAGCCAGTCCCTTCAGCCTCCCTTCTCTGTCCACCCCGGTCTGTCTGTGATGGGCCACATGCATGGGGCCAGCTTCCTGGATCATCCCTGGCTGGCTCATTCTCAGTGGTCCTGGACAGCATCCCTGAGAGAGGAGAGGATGTTGGGGTCTGGAGGAGAATCTGAGAAGGAAGGGAAGATATCCACTATCAAGCCCCTGTTGGTTGCTGTAGCAACATTCTGAAGTGACTGGAGATCAATAGCAGCAGGCTGAATTTTATTTGCTTTTATTTACTCTTTCAGAACAGCATCAGGCCTAAAAATGAGAATGGCAGAAACCCACTGCTGGGCTGGTTACTGCAGTGGTGGGAGCTTCCTGCATGGAAGGTCCACAGCAGAAGAGAGTTGCAGGGGCCTGGGGAGCTGGTGGAAGGAGGCTGGGATGGGAAGAGCTGTATGGGGCACCCTGCCAGGCATCCAGCCTGTTTTGTACTCACACAGTTTGGCAGCCTGGTCCCCAACCTCACACCCTGAGGGAGGAATCCATAGTGCTGACCACACACATGTGCCTCTCCCAGCTTCAGGCCACTTTAGCTTTCAGAAGGAGGACCTCGAAGGGCAAACAGCATGTAGTGGCAGGGACAGCATTTCTACTATTGTGGAGCTCTTGGGAGACCAGAAGGGACACTGTAGTCTGACCATTTAGGTGTAAAAACAAAAAGTGGCCAAAGTCCACACATCTAAGCAAAGAATAAATGTTTCCGCTCGAAAGTGGTCATTCTTTTTTTGTGTGGTTTTTTTTTTTTGGTACCAGGGATTGAACTCAGGTCCTTGTGCTTGTGCAGCAGGTGGTGAAACCACTGAGCTAAATGCCCAGCCCTAAGGCGGTCATTCTTGATACCCTGTGTGACTGAGAGCTTTGTTCATCTCAGAGCAGCTGGAATAAAACCCCGAATTCGCTGTAAAAAAAAGAGGAAGTCCTGTCTTTGCATGAACCATGCATGAACCTGGAGGGCATTATGCTGAGGGAAAAAAGCCAGACACAGAAAGAAACTCTGTGGTCTCAGTAGTGTCAATTACATATAAATCTAAGATAGCCAAATCATAGATAAAATCAGGGAGCCAAAGGTCAGATAGTACTTGCCAGGGCTTGTGGGGTGGGAAAAATGGGAAGATGTTAGTCAAAGGATATGAACTTTCATATTATGCAGGATAAAATCTATAATTTTATATACAGCAAGGTTGACTCTAGTTAACAAAATTGAATTGTATATGTGAAACTTTTTAAGAGGATAGATCTTTTGTGTGTGTGTGATAATGGGGACAAAATCCAAGGCTTTTCCACTGAGCCACAACCCCAGCCCTATTTTTTTTTACTTTTTTGGTACCAGGGATTGAACTCGGGACCTTGCGCTTATGAGGCAGGCAGAAGAACCACTGAGCTAAAGCCCTGGCCCTATTTATTTTTCTTTTATTTTGAGATGAAGTTTCGCTAAGTTTCCAAGTTAACTAGGCTGGGCTTGAACTTGGCATCTTCCTGCCTCAACCTGTGGATGGATCTTATGTGTTCTCACCACTTAAGTGCATGTATACACACACACACACACACACACACACACACACACACACACACATGGAGCAATGATGGGGAGGAGACATGTTAGTTTGATTGAGGCAATTATTTCACAAGGCATGCGTGTGTGTCACAACATGGTTATACAACTTAAATGTATACGATTTTGTAAGTTATACCTCAATAAAATTTTTTTAAAACATGGAAAGGGTTCATCTCTTTTACTGAAATTTGAGCAACTTACCTCTTGAGCAGAAGCTCTCCCTGAGTGATGGTGGGAGCAGGAAGTCAGAAGGCCACCGCAAGGCGAGCCCCAGAGGTGAGTGTGGGTGGCACAGTGAGAACAAAGGCCTGGAGTCCACATGTGTTCTGAGGACACTGCTGGTGGGATTTAGTGGGTGATCAACTTTACATATGATGTGAAAAGGCTTTTAGAGAACTAGGAAAAGCATTAAGATGTGATGATGACTATGTACTATGGACATACAGTTTGTTCACATGTTGCCCACTTCTGTTCATTTTCTCAGGCTCTGTTTTACAGTATGTTTTCCCCCCATCAGCTTAGAATCCTGAAATGCTTGAGGAAGGTTATATTTTGAATTTTCAGCATGAGGCAAGTTAAGCTCAGAAAAATGGCATGGTTTCCACCTGATGACTTATTTCCATCTTTTGGGAGTCCTTCTGTCTTTGCTCACTGCCCAGTAGCTATTTTCCTACCAGTCTCCTGCCTGGGTGGAGGGTCCCGTCTCATGGTGTGGTGCAAGTGCTTCTGGCACTGACTCTATCCTGCCTGGCCCAGTGCCCAGGGACCAGAGATGGCAGCCAATGAGGGTGGGCCGGGTGGGGCAGTGGTTGGAACAGGTGGACCATGGGTTGACAAGGGGATCATCGTTGAAGGTGAATGATAGGCTTTAAAAAAAAATACAATTCCCCTTATATTAGCATACACTGGGAAGTTTCCATATTCAAAAGTGAAAGGAAATGGCAAGAAACAGCAGGTAAGAAGAAGGAAAAGGGGGAGCAAGAGGAAAGACTCTGGACTAGCAGGAAACCCTTGAGGAGAGAGGAGATAAGTCTTATCTTCAAATTAAGATTGAAATGTTGATTATTCTACAGAGCTGGTCCTTCTAATTTCTCAATCAAGGCTGAGCTTTGTGATTTGAAATGACTTCAGATTTTATAATACCCAGAAATGACTAGGAAAGTCCTGGGAATTTATCTTGGGAGCAGATGAAAAACTTAATCCTAGTGAGCAAATTTAAAGGACAATAGATGATTTTAGCTGAGGGAATGTACTAACCTTTCTATATAGCATGGCTTGGATATGGATTCAGACAATGTGGGTCCAACACCTGCTACTTCTTCCTGCTGTTCTGCCCTGCAGAAATTCCTTCCTCCTCTTCTGGATTCAGTTTCTCATTTGCACGGTATCTTGTGATAATATCTGTAGAAGGTCACTGTGTTGGAGATGATGCTGAGTGCCTCAGTAACAAGTTGTGGATGCTATTATTAACATAATTGTTATGTTAACCTATTGCTAATGTAACAGTTATACAGCAGTGAAAAGCAGTGTCAACAAATGTTTATGAAGTGTAGTTACAGGCTAAGCTCTGGGAGAAGATTGTTTATACAAGGTTATAATTGCATTAGAAATGAAGAGGCAAAGAGGTGCTGAGATAAAGATAAGGTATCTTCCTGCTTGTGTTTCACAAGCTGGGACTATTCAACACACAAGTTACTCTTGGGAACCAGCAGTAAAAAGCTGAGAATATTGAGACTGGGGTCTTGTATTTGGGGCAGTGTGGTGGGCAGGTGTCCCCTGCTCCTGGGAAAGTGAGGGAGCTATGTTCCAGGCTGAAAGGAGAAACAGTTTGCCTGGGTCTGAGAAGAGAGAAGCCTCTCCAATCACCACCTCATGGGGCAGCTGCAGCTCCACTGGGACTTGCTGTGTAGTTTCAAGGATGCCCTTTTTCTTCTTCACCACTCCCCTCTTCTGTAAAGCGGGAGAGAAGAAGGGTTGGAGAAGAGATGATGTCAGAGGTGGTCCACACAGCAGGGCCCAGAGCAGCATGCTGAGCCTCTGTCTCTCCGGCTGTCTCCTGGAAAGGCTGGCAAAACACACTACAGTGATCCCAGTTTGGAGAGAGCTGAGGACAGACCCTGGAGGAGGCTGATGGCGGGACTGGCTAGCGTGCCACCTGGGCTTACAGCTCGGTGAGGGGTGGGAAGACCTTGGAGAGTCTAAGTCTTACTATACAAACTCTGGTGTGGAAGATGGCATTACTTTATTTTTCAAATCCAATTTCATGCTGGGCCTTTGTTCTGGGAAACTCTGGTATAATTTCCCCCTGGGGTTTCCTCCACTCAAGATGGTACCAAGACCTCAGAGCTCCCACGGGAGCAACCTCTATTAGAGGGCACTCATCTGGTCCTGCATGAGGTATCCACAGAGACCATGCCCCTTCTCATGGGATATGGCTTTGGCACTGTGCTTTGCACCGATTGGAGACTAGCCACTCTGGCCTCTGCCTTGGTGTATCCTCAAAGATGGTTCTCTTTTGGGGTCTTTCCTATTGTTTGGCATGCTGCATGGATGCTTTCAACCTTTGTTCCCTGTTCCCCAGTGACTATGTGTTCTCTCCCTCCTATCCCTCTTCTGCAACTCTGTTTCCAGGCTGGGAGTGGTCATAGGAGGCTTGGGGAAGCCTGTCTTAGTTACTTTCTTGTTCCTGGGACACAATCCCCAATATCCAAAACTTAAAGGAGGAGAAGTTTACTTTGGCTCACAGTTTTAGAGGTCTCACTCCTTTCATGGTTGTCTGGCTCCAAGGCAGGAAGGGTGTACAAGAGCCTGGTGGAGGACAGCAGCTCAGGTCATGGTGGCCAGGAAGCAGCGCTTGAAGAGAGGAGCCAGGGTGGGAGAATTAGGCTTCCAGATAACACTCCCAGTGACCTGCCTCTTACCATCAAGTCAGTTGGGAACTCATCAGTGGACCAGGCCCCTGATGGGTATAGCGCCCCCATGATTCAACTTCTGTCCAAACACAGGAGACTTCTGGGGACACTCAGCTCTAAACTGTAACATGCATCTTCCCTTCCATCATTTGAAAATGAAAGGCTGAAAATTTTAAGGGCTATTTTTGATTTCTATCATGCTATACCACTAAGGTGAGGAAGATTGTAGCTGTAATTATAGAACTTATAATTAATTAGACAGGATGCAGTGAGAAGGACACAGTGAACAGCCTTCTCAGAAGCCGGGCCTTGGTGGGACACTTTTCTCTGTTTGAAATGCCACAGACTATGTATTTCCACATTGATTTGTCTGCTGTCTGCTCCCTCACCCGGCCACACCCCTGGCATCAGAAAGCAGGATGAGTATTAGATTGTGCTGACTCAAAGAATGATTATATTTCTTCTTCCATTGAAATCTCTTTTTCTTCTGAATTTCATTAATAGTGCGATTAGCAATGAAATGGCTCCGTTAGACATTTTTATGTATTTTTATTACAAAACTAATAGAAATACATTGCAGAGAATTTTAAAAAATGTGAAAAAAAAGGAATAGTGGAAGAAGGGGGTAAAGGGAAGGATAAAAAGAAGAACTAGATAAAAATCATTGAAGAACGCATTCTAATAATCTGTTTACTGTTCTGGAATTTCTGGACGATTTATTGATTTTGTCCCTTTCATTATATTTAAAGTATACCATTTATTTGACATTGGTCTTCCTCTTTTTTGTAGCCCTTAAATCTGCTGGCCTGGTAGAATCCATTTTTATTTTCCTTTTCCTCCATTTTAATCCAGAAGTTCTGATATGCCTTTATGATCTCTATTGTTTTTTCTCTCTTCTATTCTAAAAGAAATTCTTACTTTACTTGCCTACTCTTCCTCTTCGCTCCTTATTTTTATTTTCCGATAACTGCATTTATTTTGGCCACTTTGATAACGTAACATCCCAGTTTTATATTAAAATTCCCCATATCTTGTATCTCTTTTATTTTTGAGAGGCCTCCTCAGAAAGGAGCTGGCTGGGAGAGGTTCCTGTCTTGTCTGGCTGCTCCATGACCCTTAGAAATAGAGAGAAGCAATTAAAACTATTACAATTAATTTTCCTGGACTCTCACAGAAGGAGTGAAAAGAGTTAAACTTTTTGTTTAATATTTCTTTATCACACGATACAGTTCTCTGAATTTCAGATCTCTTTCTATTTCTTTTCCACTGAGGACGGAACCAAGGCTATATACTCAGCTTAATCCCCAGTCTTTTCAATTTTATTTTTTCATTTTGAGACCGGGTCTGTTTAAGCTGGGCTTGAATTTGCAATCTTTCTGCCTCAGCCTTCCAGACTGCTGGGATTGCAGGCATTTGTCACTACACCTGGATAAATATTTTTTTTTCATATGGCATGGTCTTTACCTCAAGGATCCTTCCATAGTTAAGAAACAGGTTATAAAACTTTGACAGGTGGGAGTCAGATTTCTAAATTACATCTTTTAAATTATAGACACTTTGTCAACCAACTTGCCATAGGGAATTATAAAAAATTAGCATTCCTTTCTTTTTCTATCTCCATGTCCTTCACATCTTTATTTTTGTTTTTTGTATTATTTATTTCTACTTGGTTAAGTTTTATGATATTTACATGCTAGTCTTTAAATTCCATAATTGTTGTGTTGATTCTCAATTTTAATACATTAAATAATTGCCATTAATCTTTCATTATTAGTTTTCATATCTGATTTTTAATTTAATCATTTCTTCCGAATTGAATCCATTACCAAGTAATATCTACAAGATGAGCTCAGAGTACTGTGTATTTAACATTAAGCATAATTCCAGGCAGTAATCATTGTTAAATGTTGCTTAATAATAATAAATACAATGATAGAATAATGATAATACCTCTTATTCTTTTGAGAATATTTTATTCATCCATCTACTATTTAGTTGTTTTCCTTTGTAAATTGATGTTCTTTTGTTCATCATAGAATAAAATCATTACCTCTTTGTTTTTTCTAAAGATATATTTGCAGAAGCTTTTCTTGTCTCATTTGCCTTTATATTTTGATTTCTTTAGCTATGCAAAAACTTTAATTGTATGTAATTAAATCTGATGATCTATTCTTTGTGATTTCTTCTATTACTTCTAAATTCGCATACTTGATATTCAATTTTATAGTCTTACTTTTCTATAATTGGAATATAATATCTTAATATGTAGCTCTGTAATTCATTTAGAAATTTTTTATGTGATTTAAGGAGGAACTCACAGTTAGTATTTTTTTCTAAATTCATAACCAACGCAAAACTTTTCAAAGTCCTTTCTTTTCTGTATTTATTGGATTTAAAATTTTAACACCACACACACTCACACACACACACACACAGTCTCTTTTGGCTGTACTTTGTTTTGTGGGATGGGGGCATCTCCTTACCCTGAAACCTACACTGAATCTTCTAGAGAATTCTTTAAGCCAGGATTTCTCAAACTGTACCTCTTGCGTTTCAATGAAATCAGACTGCAGAAATCCTGCCTCATCTCTTAATTCTCCAACAGAAACAGAAGAGCAAATCAAACATCTTCTTGACATGTTCACCCTGAACCCTGCAAGTTCTGCCTGCAAGGTCTGTCTATGGCACCCAACTTACTCACTAGGCTGGGAGGCAGTGACCTCCCAATTGTGCAAATTTATTCTCTGTCCTCCTCTTTGAACAACCTCCCACACCAGAGGTCTCACACACCACAGATCTAGAGGGTCTCAGAGAGGTTTCCTACACCACTACTCAGGGAAGACAAGGGTCAGCTCTTCACATGCTTGTCCAACTCAGAGCCTCTTAGGACAAACATACAGTTCCTCTCTCTATTCTAGTATTTAATAGCTTGTTTTGTTAACTTATTCTTTTATAACTATCTTTCACCAACACACTGTGAATGGATGGAGGCCAGGAAATATATGTTTTTGATTCTGAATATCCGAGGCAAATCACAAAGTTATGGTTTAATTACTAGTTGTTAGAGAATGATTAACTTTTAAACCCCACCTTCTCTTCCAAACCAATCTATTCACCCAATTTCTTAGAGAATCATCACACAGACAGAAGCAGTGATATGATTGTCAAGGAGATTTCCCAAATTTACCCAAATTAGTTTTGTTGTTTGTGGTCAGAGCGCTCCCTTATTGGATCAAGAATGTGGCAAATCCAGAGATGAATCAGATATAATTTTCTTTCTAAAGGAATTCAGATATTCTGAGGCTAAATGACACATTAGCTTAAATATAATTCAAAATGGAAACTGGTTGGTGCCACATAAGCTGTGTATCAAGAAAGAGAAGAAAGGAAGAGAGTAATTTTGTTCCCATTAACCTTTGGGGATAAGAAATACTATAATTTTCATCTTATTAAAGGCTGCCCCATGATTAATATTTCCATCTAAGAAGCAATTAAGGAATTATTATCCAGGGAGATTGTAACAAAAGGAATTAAACCATGCCAGCTCTGTTCATGCAGAATAAGTCTTAGCTTTGAGTATTGAAAATTAAGTCTATATAGACTAAAGGCTTACATTTTTGTCCTTAACTTTTGCTTAGGTGCTGTATAAGAACCACTGAGTGGATAAGTCATAAATTATCTAGAACTACTTAGCAAATACAATCTGCAGTGCTGAATAGAATACATTGTAATCATGGTGTGATAATCAGAATAATAATAATTTAACATGTGTAGTAGACTCCAAGGGGGCAAAAACTGCTTCAGTCCATTAAAGCATTTGCATTTTGGGATATAAAACTATGCTTTTTGATGTTATAGGAAGTATTTCATCATTTCCATCTATCATTAAAATAGTGGGAAGTCACCTTGCCTCGGTGCCATAATCTCATTTTGTCCATGCATGCATCTAATTATAAGCATTTTATCAGACTTTTTTTTAAACAAATCCAGTTATTTTCTCAAGGTACTAAGTGGAAGAGTTGCTATAATGCCTGCAGAGCAATTTAAAACACACACAAGACATCAACTGAAAAATACGCACCTCTTTAATATTGAAAGATTTCTAGAAGAGCAGAAAAGGAAAGGAGCTTCCGTTTCCAAAGGAGAATATAATGGCCCAGAGAGGCTGATTTACTTGTCCAAAGGGAGTAGATTAGGAAGCAAAACCTATGCTTTCTTGACTCCTACACAGTGAATATTATAGATTGCTGTCTTGTATTTACTTTTCCTGGAAGGAGATGGGTTTTTATTTACTCACGTGAGAAGTGGGGACTTGGAGGTAGCTCATCGTGAAACTACACATCCAGGTCATGCAGCTGGCATGTGGGGGCTGTGGCCAGACTCAAAGTGTGCTTTCTATGTGCTGCAGCTTCCCCAATGGCCTGGGCTCGAAGCTGGCTTCTCCAGCAACACTCTCCTGCAGCAGGTTCAGAGCTCCTTACTCAGTTTCTATCCATGACTTTAAAGAGGTTGTAGTAACTCCTGGAACTGCTGGGGGCAATTAGGAAGTGCGCAGGAAGCTCCTGAGCATTTACGTAGGGCAGGTTCATTACCAAGTGGATTTCAAGTTAGCAGTGTGTATGAAGCAGTTGCTGGGTCCTAGGTACCGCTTCAGAACCAGGAAACAGTGAAAAAACAAGTGCCTTCCTTGAAAGAGCTCACAGTTTAGAAGAGACCACAAGTCAAGAAGAGAGGGTTCATTGTAAGTCCTGGCCTTGATCATCCTCAGGGATCACAGAAGCCTCATCTCACATTTTAGATGAAGTTCCTTCATGAAATTCCTTTCCTGAATTTCTACAGATCCCTGTGCAGTGACATTCTCCTCATTCTTCTATTCTATCAGCTTCAAAATACTAACTTGTTCACACTAGTCATTTCTCTAAGCCCTTTTCAGAAAACTTCCACATGATTAATGTCACATTAGGAAACTCACACTTCGGGTGTGTTTTGCTGTAGATGGCACACAGCTGTAGCTGTCAGGGGGTCGCGCTGTGTGATAAATGAGTCAAAACAGCTCTGGAAATGCTGTCACTTTTCTTCATTATCCAAGTCATGGATGAGCCTGCATCATCACTGCTTCTCATCCTGCCTGGGATGTGCATAGAGCATTTTCTCCATGGGATCCCCAGACCCTCAAGAGACAGCAGAGCCTGTGGAGATCCTTGCAGAGGCTGATTCTCCTACATAGCAATCAGCTGATCACAGGTCTCAAAACCACTTCTCAGTCACAGGATTCTTTTTGCCAATGTCACGCTGCTTGTTTCTGATTTTCTAGGTAACACTATTGACACAGTATGGGGAAACTACCATTGTCATTCTTTTAGGAAGCCAGGAATTATCCCTAGTGTGGCCTGGTGTCTGTCTAGGTGAACACAGAGCCCTGTCTCTGCATCAGCTTGGATGAGGCTCAGCAGGGCAGGGCGTGATTATGAGTCAGGAGCACCTCTTGCCGGGCTTGCCTGAGTACTCCCTACATTGGCCTTTTAGCATTAATGCTCTGCACTTTCATTCCTTGCAGTTTGTAGGCCTGGTCTAAAGGGAAAACTTCAGAAACTGCTAAAGTTCTGTTTACCAAACCCACAGCACATCTACTTCTTGAGATTGTGTCACCTTGGGCAGAATTCGGTGGTCTGTAGTTTCTCTGGCCCATATCTCTTGGTTTTTTTCCACATGGGACATGTCAGATGTTTGTGGCATTTTAACAACTTTTTTTTCTTATATCTCCCATATCTAGAACCCTTCATACATTGACAGGAAGAGCTGCTGCCATTTTCTTTGCACTCATATATGCAACTGGCAAGAGTGCTCATGGAGGAATCCAAAGCTCCCACTCACATAGGCAGAAAGAAACCATTGGACAAATGTGGCTACCTGAGCAGTGTCCCTGCAGGGCAGGGCAGACTTCTCTTTCAAGAATCTGAATGTTACAACATGGCTCTTGCCTTATGATTTCTGACATGGGCCATAGCTGTGATGCCTGGGGGCTTTTGTGATTTAGAGGAAATGCTCTGATTCTATTATATCACTTTACTCTAGGTTCATGTTAGTCTCCACCTTCTGGTGCTGAAGTCTGGTCCTTCCTGTTTGCACTCTCTAGCTCATCTCTGTCATCCTGTCTTGGCCCAGGCCCGAGGATACAGTCTCTCTGTTTACTCACCAGCCAATTTTGCCCACTGCTCCTCAAATTCTGAGGGTGGTGTTTTCTCTGCTGCACAGGGTGAAGGGAAGTCTTCTTTCTCTGGATGGTAAGAACAGCTATTGGACTGAGACAGGGCTGAAAATGGACATTGTGAGCAGTAACCAGGCTTCCATGAAAGTCTGTGCATCATCACGCTATAAGAAATCAATGAAATATTACACTAACTCTTTGGTTGCAATGATCAGCGTTCCATTGCTTCCTCTTCCTTGGCTACTCTTGCATGAGTTGCACATAGGCGAGTTAGATGGCTGGAATGTGGGTAATTGCTAGTGTGAGGTTTTGGCTGAATGAAAGATCAGTGGTGGCTACTAGCAGGGCCACCAGTGCAGAGGAGACCATGCTGACCTGGATGGCCCCTGTTGGAAGTGCATCCTGAAACCAAAATGAGATTACAACACTGAGACAAGGTGACTTCCCACTATTTTAATAATAGATGGAAATGATGAAATACTTCCTATCACCCTTCACAGTAGAGATTTGGTAGAACAGCATCCACTTTTTGTTTGACAGCATTGGTGTGTGCTGATGGTGCTTGATATTGTGTAGAGCACATCTGCCTCTTCATTTCCATGGATTCATCCCTAGTTCAAGCCACCTCAGTTTCTGGGAGCAGGACATGGCTTCCAAAACTGATTCCTTTATGTCTATCTGGGTTCACCTCTTTCTTCCCATTCTCCATTCTGCATTTGCATCTTATTCATTATATTCTGACACCTCCCTTGCTCTAGCACTTTCTCTAAGCTTCAGATGTCTTTTTATAGCTGCAATGGTGTAACTGATCTGGCCTAGTTTACCTGCATGCTCAACTTAAACCTTGCTCTCCTTGTTCACGAGTGCAACTTTTCCTTCTCTCAGGCCCTTGGTACTTGCAGTTGCCTTTGGGTGGAGTGTTCTTCATATGCTTAGATCTATCAGAGTCTTCATATTTGCTCAAATACTCCTTCTTCAAAGAAATCTTTCTGTACTCTTATCTCAGCATCCCTAACCTTACCTTGCCTAGGACTCCTATAGCATCTTCCTTTTTGTGGTCACCTGAAAATTTTTGTTGTTTGTTAGATCATCAGATCCTCAAAGGAAGGATCTCATCTCTCTAGGTGAGAATTATTGTCCTAGTGCTCAAAAGTCAGCAGCCACTCAAGAAAATGCAACATGGAGAGCCCTTCTCCACAGAACTCCAGGTCTGTGGCTGTTTGAGGATAATTTTCAGGCTTACTCCAGAGCCAAATATGGTCGGGACTATGACAATAGGAAAAAAAATTCCTCTTGAAAATCTTACTTCTATATATTTAGGGATTTGGTTATTTCTGGCAGGCCAGGGCCTCAGTTTCTTACTCTGTTATAAGAACAGTTTGAAATAGATAATGTGAAAAAGGAAGAAAAGGTGCAAAGGGGAAGGAGAAGTGGGAGGGGTAGGGAAAGAAGGGAATGGAATTGATATGAAAAAATGGAGACAAAGTCTGTGTAAATAGGGAGGGGTGGAGGGGTTGAAGGGAGAGCAGAGAAATGTGGAAAAAATAAAAATCAAGATATATTATGTAAAGGTGCAAATTTCCAATGATGAATGTCGTTATATTGCATACCTAAAATGTACCAACAAAATTAACTAAAAAAATAAAATAAAAACAGTTTGAAATGGAATAGAACAGCCTCTTATGATCTTTTTTGCTGTCAATTTTGCTGGTTTTGTGGTGTGACCTTTTGTGTCTTAAGGGTCTCCATCTAATCAGATTCTACCATGAGGGTTGTTGTACACAGATATTTACAATATTCTTGTGGCTATATTAACTGATCTTCCTGAAATTATTTTGGTCTTTTAGGAAAGTTTTCTCTGATTTATTATTTTGATTTATAAAAGTTTATATGTTTTTAAGATTGAGAGACTGTGTGGGAGCATCTGGTCTGGGTTAATAGGTTGTGAGCGACGCTCTCTTCCAGCGTGTCCATCTGGCCACAAGGGGACAAAGAGCTGCTCCTTCCCTTTCTTCTCTCCATGCCCAGCCCTGTGGGGACAGGAAGCTAATTACCACCTCCTAGGATGCTTGGAGCCTCCTCTTGTCTAGAAAGGACGGCCCTCATGCTGGTCCTTGGAAGGAAAGAGGCCACACAGACGATTATTTCCTTTGCCCCATGCCTCTCTGTGTAGACATGAGCCTGTCACTCTTGAACTTTGATCATTAGATTCATGTAGAATTTAATGTAGATAAGAGTGCTGGCTGAGGAGGCCCCAAACCCCCCACTTGGTGACATGATGTATGTGGGTGTTCCCCCTGTGTGGAGTCACTATGGGAGCCAGTCGGGCTGCTCCCGTGGTTGGCCAGATCAGACTCTGGAGGTGTCAAACATAAAAACCTTTACTCTGCCATGGCTGCCTCTCATTTTATTGAGGGACTGTCTGCACTGAGTATGAGAGCAAGTGGGCTTCGAAACTCTGAACTGCGCAGCCATTGTTGGCAGAGGATGTGAGGGAGGATGTATGAAAAGATAGAAAATGTAGGGCCCTTTCCAGAATAAACTGCAGCCACTTTCTCATCTCCCTTGGAAACTGACTCTCGCAGGTCCAGCCTCTTGCTGTGTTTTCTGCCGAGGGGTCCACGTTCTCTGTCTCAGTCTTGACAAGATCACATGAAGTAGAATTTTTAAAAACCACTATTGCATAGAAGGGATTCTTTAGAAAGGCTCACTTTTTTGCCCAGTCAGACAAGTAATACTTATTAGTGAGATATTCTGGTTTTCTTCAGCTATGTAGTGAAGTATCCCAATACATAGTGACATACAGCATATTTTATGTATTATGTTTACAGATTATATGGGCAGGGTACCATAAGGGTGGGGCATCTCTGCTTTCCCTAGGGCTCCAGGGATTGTGGGTGGCCCACACTGCAGGCTGGCCCCCGGAGTGGGATATCTGGACCCTTGCCCAGAGCATGGACATGTTGCCTCTGAGTGCATGGACTTATACTAATATGGCACCTGGGTTCCACAGGAATTGTCCTAAGTGGGACCATCAGAGACCAAGCAGCCTAGGACCAAGGCCGGAGCTGCAAGTCTTCTCCTGATCTAGCGAGTCACTGTGCATCACTTTTTTCCTCCTCTCTTAGTTGAAGCAGTCACACATTGCTCTCATTTCAATGAAAAGGGACACATAGACCCCCACCTCTCAATGAGAGGAATATCAGAGAATTTATGGCCATGTTTAAAAATGGCCACACAGGAACTGAATCCAGGTCTCCTGACTCTGCAGCCTTCGCTCTCCTCACTTGACAGCATTGCCTGGATGTAAGAGCCAGCAAGTCCCAGGAGAGACATCAGCTGGGAAATGGAGAGTGTATCTTTAACACAACAGCATCACTAAGGCCCTGGGGTCCTTTTAGACAGAATGCAGCAAGCAGCCACTCAGCTTAAGAGGCAGATGTTGGAGTGGAGGCCAAGTGGCCCACCTCGGCAACTTAGGGTGATCTGCACAGCCATCTTTTCTCAGGTCTTCCTCTGTAAGAAAAGGATAATCAGAGGGTTCCTTTACCTGTTTGTAAGGGCATAGCACCAGGGAATGACAAAGCTCCAAGGACTTTCCAGCTTGCTCTGCAGAGAGGAAGAGAGGAAGAAGTTCTCAGTATCCACAATGAGGGGCCCTGCTGCTCAGCTCTGCATGTCACTCTTCTTGGATACACTCAGTGGGCAGCTGCACCTTCTAAAGCCAGCCCAGCTCCCAGCACCTAACCAGACTCCTTGGATGCCATGTAGTTTTCCTTACTTGATTATCCACATTATATTGATTCTATTTAACAAATGCTCCATGATAAATCCAGTGCAATAAGTTCCCCAAGAGTTGAAAATATAAATTGAGCATAGCATAAGTCAAAAGTGCATTTAACACATTTAACCTATGAAATGTCCTAGCCGAGCAACACAATGCAGTATAGAGTCCTGGTTATTTCTAGTGACTGTGTGGCCCACTGGGAGCTGCAGCACACTGCCTCTGCCCAGCACAACCAGAGACTAACACACTGCATATCACTAGCTGGGGATGAGATCCAAATTCAAAATTTGAAGTTTGATTTCCAGAAACATATATTACTTTTGCACTAATGTAATTCCAAGAATTATAGGCTGAAGCATTGTAAGTTGGGGAACACCTGAACATTGTTCGTTGGCCAACCTGTCACATCCTGTAAAGAGTAAAATCTTGGGATTGTAGTATCTCTCTGAAGTCTTAGCCTGGAAGAGCCCTAGATGAGTAACTGTGGGCTTTTCACATAAACTCTTGTGACCTCAGTTTTCTGCAAAGCAGTAATCAATATTTCTGTTTCTCCTAAATGTTAGGTGGATCACACGAGCAGATATGGAAAGTGTTTGCTAATCTGAAAAGCATAATATGTTAGCAGTTTTTATTATTGTCCTTTCCTGTCACACCTAGCAAGCAGAGTGTTTTTTCACAGCAAGTGCTTAACAAATATGTGCACTTTCCTCTTGATTTACTCTAGACTCTAGATGAAGTTCAAGGCAGAAGGAGGTGAAACTTTCACCTCCTCTCCTACTTGGGCACATATGTCACAGAAGTCCCTTTCTATGAATTGGCCATGCTATGTTTTCTCTTACACTGCCAAGCTGGAAGAAGGCTGTAGGCTTTTGTGACTGACACAATCATACCCTTGTTTACATTTTAATTAAATAGCTGGGGACACACACCCTGATCTTAGGCTATCTGCTTCAGGGCAAAGCCAGTATGGATGGGATATCTAGGCCAGTGATTAGCTGTTCCTCTTCCAGGAGATTTTGAAAGCTGACTACATTTGTGTAAAAATTCACTTCATCCAGCAGAGACTCAATTAAATTAATCTATGAACTACATAGGAACAGTTCTCTCCACATCAGGCCACTGCAGAAGGAGAGACCCAAACAACTCCCATAAGACACGTCTCAGTACAGGTCATTTTTCTGAAAATTTCCAATCTGCTCTGTTTTTTTACTGTAATCAATGGATCTGTATTCTAAGCAGCAGGCATTTATTAGGTTCCCAGTGTGGGCTCAGTGCTGTTTTAGAAGCTTCTGGGACCACAGCGAAGCTGCCTCTGCATTTGTGATTTTTTGTGTGTGGCTGTTTTGAGAAAACTTTTCAGTGCCCAGAAATGAGTGTACATAAAAGGATTTTGTGCCCAGACACTGAAGCCAAGAGAAGTGCCAGGGCCAGGCACCGAAGGAAAACAACTGAGGTATCAGACTTGGGGGACTAAGGCCCCAGTTAATTCCCTCCTTCATGCCTTGTCCTTTTCTCTCCTCAACATCTGCCACAGCTGTAGGTTCTCCACCTCCTGGAGGGTGTGTGGGGGGTACCAGAAGAATCTCCCTATTTTGGTGTGCAAGAGGAGTCCTGTGGGAAGTGGATCATTCTAGATCAGTTCCAGGCACTAGCGGGGTCTGGGGCAGATGTTTAGGGACTGGCTCCATAGGGGATTCCTGGGCCTCTCACCACCTTCGCCACCCCAGGAGCCTCAGGGGAAGTTGGATCATCTACAGCTTCCTTCTTCTCTGCCTTGCTTCTGCCAAAGTTCCTTCCCACCAAGTGCCTGGATGACAAAGTACACTTTGCCACTCACACCATCTTCAAAGCTCCCTGGTCTGGAGTCTGTCTTAACTCCAGACTGGTCAGATGTAGAGGAATTATGAGTAACCTAAGAATTTTCAGTTTCCTCCAGCCTGATAGGGAGTATTTGCAGACCTTAAGAGAAAGTCGTTAACTTCAAAATTTTTATTTATTACAGAGTCATGGGATTTTATTTCTTCCTCTCTTGCTTTGGTTAACATTGGGAAAGCTTGTGTTGTTATTTGCTTTATACGAAATCCCTTCTCCATTTGGTCAATTCAATTCATCCTCTAAGTCTCAAAGCCACATGCTCTGTGGAGCCTTTCTGTTTTCCTGGCCATCATCCCTTCCTGTTTGGGTACATCTCTGGGACTCATCCTTATCTGACTACATTGAAGTTCTCTGTTGATATGTTGCCTCCACATCTCAGCTGTGGCTCCAAGAGTTTTTTTGTCTTTATAGCACCCAGGGTAACTCTGTGGGTGCCCAGGAGTTTCTGAGTAAAAGATGGGAAGGAGCAATGAGTGCAGAAGCAGCCTGCTACAAACCAACAGATGGGATCTGCCAGATTGCAAAATGCAGCTGGGTGTGAGAAATAAAAGCCAAGGCAGTTAATTAAAAACATTTTTATTTGACCTGATTAAAAAGAAGTTAAAGCTATGAGAAGTTTCTGCTGAGGAATTAAAGGGAGATCCGAGTCAGGTGCAAGAAGCAGGAGAGCAAAAGAAGCTGAGTCCTGGGCTGCAGTCCACATGTCTGCTAGCCATGGTGACCTGGGGCTTCAGTTCACCCCCCATGGACATGAGGATTTGCATTCCCTGTGTACTTAGGGCTATTCTGGTGGCACTGATGTGCCATCTGAGCCCAGCTTCAGTTAACACCCTGTCTGTGTTGGACAGAGTCTAACTCAGGAGCAAGGGGAGAGAACAGAAATCCACTAATGGGTCCAAGTGATACGGTCAGTTAATGCTTTGTTAGAACTATGTCCATCATGGCAACTGGTGTCCTTTGTGGAGAATCTTGGAGTGATGGTAGAGTGACCTAACTGAGTTTTGCTGCCGTATCTAATCACTAGAAAAGTAAACTGGGTTGGAGCCAAGTGAAGCTTGCTTTACAAAAGGTTGACATGAAAGCCTTTCAGGATTATATATGGCTTTGCCTGAATGTTAGTGTGCCCTCAAATTAATATGTTGGTTGCTGGTACCCAGTGTGATTCCTTTGGGATGGAATGAAGTGATGAAACTCCGCCATTATGAGTGAGACGAGTGTCCTTAAAAAGGAGGTTTTATGAGAGCTCCCTTCTGCCATACAAGCACATAGCTAGAAGATGCCATCCTAGAAGCAGAGAACAAGCCTCCACCAGACAACAAATCTACCAGTGCCTTGATCTTGAACATCCCAGACTACAGAACCATAAACAATAAATTTCTGTTTGTAAGTTACCCAGTACAAGGTATTTTGTTATAGTAACCCAAATGGCTTAAGGCAGGCTTCCTGGTGAAATTTTCCCCTTCCATATTTCCAGGTAAAGAACTTTTCTTTGGGAAAGAACCTATCTACCAGAATATATTTAGGATGTGCCATTTATTCTTCATTTGGAGTAAACTGAGGTTCTGTGAGGAGAATTAGCCAATGACCAGGGCAGCCAAGGTTTATTGAGTGTGTCTTGCTGTGTCAGTGGGGTGCTTTGTCACAATAAAACTTCACTGGGTGTTATGGTTTTGATCTAAAATGTCCCCCAAAAGTCTTGTGTTCATATGTGGAGCTTTTGAAAGATGATTATACCACGGAGAAGCTATATTCATCAGTGAATTCATCAATTGATGGGTTCAGTAATTGTGCTGTTAGGAGACAGGGCCTGGTTGGAGGTGGGTGATGGGGACCATGATGTGGAAGGGTGTAGTTTTGTTCCTGACTTCTTCCCTTTCTCCTTCTGCTTCCCGGCTGTCATGGGGTGAGCAGGTTTCTTCCACCATCCCCTTCCACCAGGCCATTTCTGCACTGGAGCCAGCCAACCATGGACTGAACCTGCTGAAAGCATGAGCCAAAATAAACCTGTCTTGCTTTCAGTTGTGGGTGTTGGGCATTTTGTCTCAGTGACTGGAAAGTTGACTAATACACTGGACAAGGAAGAGACCTGCTTGGTATGGAAGCATTAGTTTGAGAAGGAATGTTGGAAGGTGTTTGCTTTGATACTGGCAAAGAGAAGCAGTGGGATCATAGGTACATATGTATCTGGTGTCGAAGGGCCAAAACAGATAGGGAAATACAGGTAACACTAAGAACATTACCATAACGAGGGCTGGTTGAGAGTTAAAGTGCTTTGTGCCAAAGCAGCTGCGGACTGAGTAGGTAACTAAGAGTATGTGACACTGAGTACCTGTGAGTGCAGAACTGGTTTGCTCCTGGATATCAGGAGTCAGTATTTCTGGAAAACTTTTCTCCTTAACGAAGGGATGCTTCTTGGTAGGGGAAAGAGCTTTAGAATTCAGCTTCTATCACTTAATATTCCACGTGGCCTTGGCCAAATTTTCAGTAAATCCCAGTTTCCTTACTTGACAATTTGGGAAATTAACCTTTACTTCATTGATTTGTTGCGAAAATTAAATTATTTAACATATAGAAGATTTCTGCTTTAAGATGGCCTGAGGCAATCAGCTCTTGAAAGATTTTTTCCCAATTGCCATATGAATATTAATGAAATTATACAAAAATAGTTTTGGACACAGGAACATAGTCATTTACAAAGTTTTGGAAGAAATTTCCCTAGCTATAGTTCTGATGAAAGAATGGTCAGGTGCCCATTGTCTTGTGGCATCTCATTTTCTTATAATGGAGACCATTCACAGCATTGTTTTATAATTCAGTATTTATTTGGAATGCCCCAGAATTTCAGGTTCTTTGGTGGTATGATTCTACCCACTTGCCTCAGAATGGGATGGTGCCATTTGGTGGGGAATATGTAGGATGAGCCATCATGCCTCTCCCTACTGTGTGTCCATAGGTCAGAGACAGATTCTTCCCCACCTAGGAAGCAGGTCCTGTTCTGAGGAGCTGAGGTCTTGCCCACCATCTTCCACTTACTTTGAGACTTTTCCATTCCACTAGAGCCCACAACTTTTATATATAAAATAGGGAGCAACTTGTTTTTATATGTTACTTTGTAACCAGCAAGTCAAAATGAATCTTTAAAAACTAGAATTTTTTCCCCTTAAATTCTTTTATTGGTACATGTTAGGTATACAATACATTTACATTTATTATTGGGTACTTGTACCTGTATATGATGTATCTTGGTTCTTATTTTTTCCCCATTCCCTGTCCTCCCTTATTTTTAAAAACCATAAACCATTTCTCCAATCTTTCTTATGCTAAGAGTGTAAACTGCCACCCTCCAGGTGAGACACCAAAGAGAATTCAACACTTCCACCCCTCTGGGACAAAGCTTCGCTAAATATCCTATATGGCTATTTCCTGGCTTTTGGAACAATGTCTTCTATGCATTGGAGTGCTTCTGTGTCCCAGTTAAATAAACTCAGTCTTCCATTTTTATGGGTGTTTTGTCATATTTTTATATGTGTCCAATGGAAACAAACCCTGGAATTTAGGGAGCAGGGATCCAAATTCAAGCCCACCTGATCATTTTTTTTTTTTTTTTTTTGGGTACTGGAGATCGAACTCAGGACCTTGCACTTGCGAGGCAGGCACCAGAAACACTGAGCTAAATCCCCGGCCCCAAGCCTACCTGATCTTGACCTGTAACAGGGGAGCTGTTATGGAAGAGGATGGAGAAAAGATGGACTTGGGGGACATGAGAGACTTTTTTGATGAAGTTTCCTATGAATTGCATTTAGTCAAAGAACTCTCACTTTGATTTTTACTGGGAATTTCATTATTTTCCTTAATGCAGGAGGAAATGAACTTGTGTTATATCCTATAATTTGCAGCCAGGGAGGTGAACATCAGTCTTTTTGTGTTTCTTGCACGTGTGTCTGTGTGTATATGTGTGTGCGTGTGATGCTTAGTATCAAATCCACACACTAAATCGCCAGCCTTTTTCGGTCTTTTTTCTAGCCTTTACTCTGAGAAAGTGTTCTCTTTTGCTATGGTCCTTGTTGAGTGTGTTTTCCTGGGTAAGGTATTTCACATCTTGCTGTACTCATTTCTAAAATAGAGATAGTAATGTTAACATAATAGAACCATAGAAGGATTAAGTTAGTTGTAAATATGCAGTACTTGGTTCTTTGTTCATAGTTCTTAGGACCTAGTAAGGCCTCAATGAGTATAGAATAAATTATTATATTTAATCCAGCTCCTGCCTTAGAGTGGAGAAGACATGAGTATCTCTCCATTCTGTTTATGAACACTAAACCTAACACGTATAACAGGAAAAACGATGCAAACAGATAAGATTTTTTCAAAGAATACAGAAGCAAAAATTGCTTACAGTTAGGATACAGAAGACTTCCTAATGTGTATTTTAGAAGACATGGCCTTCATTAAACAAGTGTAGGCAAAGAAAAGGAGAAAAAAGAATGAGATGTGAAGTAAACAGACAAGACAGTAAGACAGCTAACTGCACTAAAGATTTTCAGAAAAATGAAATAAATAAACTTAATAAAACTTAATGAAATAAACTTATCCAAATGTTGGCATAACCATGCAGACAGCAAATATTCCAAGTGACACTAAAGCACTGTACTTTGGCATTGGTAGTGGATTATTCTCCAAGCATAAAGAGAACTGCAAAAATATCTTGTTATATTAAAAAATTGCATTGGTGATAGCAGTGTTGATATTGCTATTCTGAGACTGTTATGTGTGTATCATGGGATAAATCAAATGAATGATTAAGTTGTTGACATTGAGAACTAAGAGTTTGGGGATGGTTGAAAGGAGGGAAAAATGTAAGCTGGGTGGAATTAAATAAATTTTCTGTAAACTCTGAGTTTGAATTGTCTGCATTTTGCCTTAAATTATTTTTCTATCTCTGTCAATTGAAAAGGCCTAGAAGTAGTGGCCAGCACTGTCTCCCTGATCAGAATTGTGATCTCTAATGGGATTTACCACTAAAAGGAATCAAGGTATCTTAAAGAAATGGCTGATTTTAATTCCAAGGAAAAAAGTTCAAGATGTGTCCAAAACAACTTGTCATAGTAGATGATAAAGAAGCTATTAAATATCCGCAGAGATGTATCAAAGGACTTCAGAGAACATCTAAATAAGCTCCCACTGGCCAAGATGAGACATATCAGTAATTCATAAGTGTCTTAGTCACTTTCTCATTGCTGGGACAAAATGCCCGACACCTACAGCTTTAAGGAGGAGGGCTTTATTTTGCTTCACATTTTCAATCGGTGGTCCGCTGGCTCCAGGCAGAAGGAGCATGGTGGAAAGACCTGGGCAGAAGATAGCTGCTCATCCCACACCAAGCAAGAAGCATCTAGTAAAGGGAAGAGCTGGGGACAAGAACATACCCTTCCAGGTCACATACCCAGCGATCCAACTCCAACCAGAACTCACCTTCTCACAAAACATTTATCTACTTGGTTCATTAGTGGCTGAAACCATTGATGAGTATAGAACCTCCATGATCCAATTGCTTTTCACATCAATGAGAATTTTGGAGGACATTTTATATTTTATCCATAACATTAAGATAATAATTGCAATAGATTAAATATTTCACATACATATCAGTGCAGGTGTTCATAATGATGGTAATAATAGAGCTCATTAATTACTTTTGGAGGATACTGGAACATCATTTTATTATTTTAAAGTCCAGGAAACAAAAGAAAAGTGGCAAATATCTATCCTTTTTTTGGTACTGGTAATTGAACTCAGGGCCTAGTGCTTCACAGGCTATCCTTTTTTTTTCTTATAGTATTTCTTCCTTGGACAATGAGTTGAGGAGGAGCAGCTTCTCCATGTGTAAGAATTTCAGCTGATAAGCAAAGAATGATGAAAAATGTCCATTTTACAGTCTCTATAGCAATAGTACCAGGCCACATTTACAAATAGTTCGTAACATCACAAAGAGAGGTAAGACATTTATGTATGTTCTGATGGAAATTAACATTATAACCTACAAAAGTAGTCTCACACACACACACTTTGAGGAAATCTCCAGGTCTAAATACAAATTTCAGGAAACACAGAGAACAAATGAACACAACAGGGATGAAATGCAGATGTGATGCAAACTCAGAGTATAGAAAACTCTAAGAGACAAATGATCTGGTTTTCAAAGGAAAAACAAAACAAAATGAAACAAATAATAGCAAAAACAAAACACGCAAAAAAGTCCAAGGAAAATAAGAGAAATAGAGGAAATGTACAAATTAAAAGAAATTTAAGAGACACGTGACCAAATTGATTATTGTTTCAAACGAAACAACTGTTCCAAAACAAAAGCTTATAAGACATCTGGAAAAATCTGAATATTGGTTATTTGGGCTAAGGAGTTGTTGTGAAGTATCTTAGGTAGTATTGTGAACTTTGAGATGTGTCTTCAAAAGAGTGATCATCTTTTAAAGATAAATGTTGAGGCCTAAGGATTTAGCTCAGTGGTTCCGCTGCCAGCTTTGCAAGTGCAAGGCGCCGAGTAAGATCCCTGGTACCAAAAATAAATAAATAAACAAACAAACAAATAAATGTTGAAACATTAACACTTGTTGATAAGTCTACTTTTTTAGACTTTAAAATATTTCAAAAATGATAAAAAGAGAAATGTCTTTCAGTAAAATTAAAATTTGGTTGTAGATTATGGAGAGTAGAAATCACACTGAAGAAATAATGATCACTGATGTAAAAAAGAATCTTGGCAAGTTCTTGCATAATATAGAGCTAAAGTGCTTCTGATGGTTTCTTGACCATGGTTGGAGTTTGAGATATGTTTTTCTTTCCTCCTCAAGGTCTATGTTTCTACTCTACCCTGACTTCAATCAACTCTAAAGCAAGGAGGGACCGACTATGCAGGCAGCGGTCCCCTAGGGATAGGCAGCTGCTTCTCACTGCCCACCACATATGTAGTGGAGCAAAACTGGAACCTGAGCATCCAACTGTCCTACTAGAAAAATGAAGTTTTGGGAGAGGAGGTCACTTTCTTGTGGATCTGTGAACAAGATGATTCCTGAAGTTTGGAAGACCACGACTTCAGGAACATGGTAAAGTCTGTAAATAGTCATTCTTCCACATTCCTCTTTCCATGTACAGACTGGCGCCTGGAATCTTTGGGATCTGAGAATATAATGGTATTTCCTCATGAATAAAACTGTAGTTGCTCCCTTTGCCTAAAGAGAATATGTAAGTCACAAAGGCAAACAGATCCTCTCCAGTCTCATAAATCCCACATTCCTCAAGCTCTTCAGCATAGGAGACTTCTTTGTCATTAGTAGTTGAGCCTCCTTTTCTTCACAATTCAGCTCAAAAGGGTCTTCTTCCACGAAGGCTTTCCTGACATCTTATTCTGCAATTTATGTGTTCCTACTTTCTGATCACCTTTCTTTTCTCCCTCTCTTTTCAATTTTCATGAAGACTCATCTGTATTCCTCTGATATATTAATAACTTTTTTATATTGATGGCTTATCTGTTTTACTAGGTTTTAGGGTTTTGTGTTCTATTTTTGTATGTGTTCTTTTAATAAATATCCTATATATACTTAAACAAACAAATCATATGAAATTATGTATCTGGGTAAATCTAACATACTTGTATCTTACGATGACTGAATTGTTTACTCATTTCTATGTCTAAGTTTTTGTTTTGTTTTTTGCTTGCTCTATACATTTTGGATTTATTTTTATTTGATTTTCTCCCTTTATCTGAATTGACAAAAAATTCTTTATTCTCACTTATATTTGGAAAGCTAATCCTGGTGGTATTTCTTGTAATGGTTACTGTTAAGTTTTGACATATATATTAACTACATATTTATGTAATTTAGTGCCTCTATTCTGGTCCTTACACAGAAAAATTAGAAAATGACTTCAGCATATGTAATTAGAAACTAGTTGTTGACTCTGTTTCTTATTCCTCTTTTCTAATGTTTGATTCTATACTTTTAATATAAAAATTTTACCATTAGTATTACATTTATGGACAATGCTTAACCATTTTCTTTACTCAGTATTGTGTTTGTATTATAAGCTTCTCTCTGAGTTCACATTTTTTTGTTCATGGTGAGATATGTTATTTAGTAATTTTCAGCGAGAATCTGTGAGTGGCAAACTTTCTGTTTCGTAAGTTTGAAAATGTACTTATTTTGACAGAACCTATGAGCAAAGATTTGTAAATATTAATTCTGCCCTCATTCCCCCCAAATAAGACCTAGCTGCAAAATAAATCACCCTTGAAAACTAGAGATCAAAACTGGCAGCCCCAATCAGCCTATTGTAGCCTCACCTGCCATCACTACTCTCTTGCTCAGTGGCTGCTCTGTAAGGCAGGTTTCCAAGGCTGATTATTTTCCAGCTAGGGTTTATTTTCTGGGAAACATAGTATGAGCTTTATAAACATTTTCCCTTCATAAAGTTAATTGCTTCAGCTATTTCATGGTAGTAATGAAAAGCTCACCAATGCAATCACCACAGATCACCTAGTTATGTATTTATCTTTATTCCTTTGTTTCATTTTCTTGTTTTAATGCTAGAAAATTCTTGACCATTATTTCTTTATATATTGCTTCTACTCCATTCCCTCTCTCTCTCTCTCTCTCTCTCTCTCTGCTTTGGGAACCCTTGTTACACATGTGTTGGAGCCTTTGGATCTAATCTTTATATCCCTTACATTCTTCTTCACACTTTTTAATCTTATCTATATCTGGGCAAAGATCTTCAGAGAGCTTCTCACCAGTGCCAAGTTTAATTCACTCTGTATAATCTGGAGTTTATTGAATCTGTCTCAATCCATTTAAAAAATTCAATGATTATATTTTTCCCCCAGGATTTGTAGTTGGTTTTTAAAAAATATTCATCTCTCATGCCTCCTTTTTTTCTTTTCAGTGTTTGGGATCAGGCCCAGAACATTTCACATGTTAGGCAGGTTCTCTGCTATTGGCTTATATCACTACACTACTTTTTAAAAAAAAATTGGACAATGTTTACTTATAAATTGTGTTACAAAATATCTCAGATGAAAACTTTGCCATTCACAGTTCCTGTGTTTTCTTTAAAGCCTGACTTGATAACATCCACCTAATGTTACCACTGCCCTATGTCAACAATGTACCTGTTCATGATGCATCTTGGTTCTTATTTTTTCCCCATTACCTGTACTCCCTTCACCCCCTCCACCCTTCCCTATTTACATAGACTTCGTTTCCCTTTTTTTCTTTTCTCATAATTTTTCCTTTCCATTCTTTCCTTTCCCCTTCCCCTCCCACCACCAATACCCCTTTGGACCATTTCTTCCTATTTCAAATTATCAATTATTTGTTTTAGTCATTTTCATCCTTGTTTACACTTTCAGTTTCTCACACTAGAGATACTATTCGGTATTTACACATGTGTATCCTATTTATTTCACTTAAGACTATGCCCTCAATGTGCATCCAATTAGCTATAAATGTCTCAAGTTTGTCATTCTTTATGGCTGAGTAGTACTCCATTTTATAAAAACATCACATCTTCTTTATCCAGTTTCCAGTTGATGGGCACTTGGGCTGTTTCCAAGCTTTAGCTATTATGAACTGTGCTGCTATCAACATGGGTGCCCATATATCGCTGTGGTATGATTCTTTTAATGCTTTTGGGAAGATCCTCAGCAGGGGAATAGCTGGGTCAAATGGGACCTCTAGCCCTAGTTCTTTCAGGAATCTCCATACTGATTTCCACAGTGGTTGCACCAGTCTGCACTCCCACCAACAATGGAGAAGAGTTCCTTTCTCCCCACAACCCCGCCAGCACTTGTTATTGGTTGATTTCTTGATAGCACCAATTCTTTTTGGGGTAAGGCTATCTCAGTGTTGTTTTAATCTGCATCTCTCAAATGATGAGTGATGTTTACATTTTTTCATATATTTATTTGCTGCTTTTACTTCTTTGAGAAATGTCTGTTCATTTCAGATGCCCACTTTTGAATTGGGTCTTTGAATTTGGGAATCTGATTTTTTTCAGTTCTTTATATATTCTAGATGGTAGTCCTTTGTCTAAGGTACAGCTGATAAAAATTTTTTCCCACATTGTAAGTTGTCTCTTAGCTCTGTTGACAGTTTCTCTTGCAGTGCAGAAGCTTTTTAATAAGATGAGACTCCAGTTGTTGATTCTTTGTGCTAGTTCCCGTGCTACTGAGGTTTTGTTCATAAAGTCTTTTCCTCTGGCAATGTCTTCAAGAGTTCACCTAACTTATCTTCCAGCAAGTTTAGTGTTTCTGTCTTAATATTTAGATCTTTAATCCACTCTGATCTTAGTTTAGTGCATGGTGATAGTATGGGTCTAGTTTTAATCTTTGGCAGGTTGAGATCCACTTTTTCCAACACCATTTGTTAAATAGGCTATCTTTCTTCCAATGAGGGTGGTTGCCTCCTTTGTCACAGATGAGGTGGCTGAGTATGTCTGGAGTTGTTTCTGCTTCTTCTAATCTATTCCACTGATCCTCAGGTCTCTTTCTTTGCCAGTACCATGCTGCTTTTATCACAGTAGCTTTGTAGTATTGTTTCAAGTTGGGGATTGTGACACCCCCTGCCGTCTCTGTTGCCTAGAATTGCTTTTGCTATTCTAGGTATCTTCTGGTTCCAAATAAATTTTTGGATTGTTTCCTCTAGTTCTGTGAAGTATATTGTTGGAATTTCAATCGGCATTGCATTAAATCTATATAGTAGTTTTGAAAGTCTGGCCATTTTCACTATATTGGTTCTTCCTACCCAGGAAGAAGGGATGTCTTTCCATTTTCTTATATCCTCCTTGATCTCATTTTTCAGAGTGCTGTAGTTTTCAGTGAAGAGGTCTTTTGCTTCCTTTGTTAGATTGATTCCTAGATATTTCATTTTTTTGATGCTATTGTAAAAGGAATTGTTTCCCTAATTTCTCTCTCAGTGAGACTGTTATTTGTGCATAAGAAGGCTATTGTTTTTTT
>NW_004624841.1:6371954-6392090 GCF_000247695.1 Heterocephalus glaber | reverse complement strand
AAACTGGGCAACTGAAATGAACAGACATTTCTCAGACAAAGAAGTAAAAGCAGCAAATAAACATATGAAAAAATGTTCAACATCACTTGTCATTCAAGAGATGCAGATGAAAACAACACTGAGATTTTACCTCATCCCAGAAAGAATTGGTGCTATCAAAAAATCAACCAATAACAAGTGCTGGCGGGGTTGTGGGGAGGAAGGAACCCTTCTCCATCATTGGTGGGAGTGCAGACTGATGCAACCACTATGGAGATAAGTATGGAGATTCCTCAAAGAACTAGGACTAGTGGTCCCATTTGACCCAGCTATTCCCCTGCTGAGGATCTTCCCAAAAGAATTAAAAGAATCATACCACAGTGATATATGTGCACCCGTGTTGATAGTAGCACAGTTCATAATAGCTAAAGCTTGGAAACAGCCCAAGTGCCCATCAACTGGAATCTGGATAAAGAAGATGTGGTGTTTTCATAAAATGGAGTGCTACTCAGCCATAAAGAATGAGAAACTAGAGACATTTATAGCTAAATGGATGCATATTGAGGGTATACTGTTAAGTGAAATAAATAGGACACACATGTGTAAATACCGAATAGTTTCTCTAGTGTGAGAGACTGAAAGTGTAAATAAGGATTAAAATGATTAAAACGAATAATTGATAAGTTGAAATAGGAGGAAATGGTCCAAAGTGGTAAGGGTAGTGGGAGGGGAAGGGGAAAGGAAAGAAGGGAAAGGAAAAATTATGAGAAAAGAGAAAGAGGGAAACAAAGTCTGTAAATAGGGAAGGGTGGAAGGGATGAAGGGTGCACAGGGAATGGGGAAAAAATAAGAAACAAAATACATCATGTACAAGTACAAGCACCCCATGATAAATGTAAATTTATTGTATATCTAAAATGTACCAATAAAAGAATTTAAGAAAAAGAAAAGAGACAGACTGTTGAAGACTTAAAATAGTGTTATAGTCTCCCAATCTTCTGTAAGTAATAGGTACTCAGTCTGTAAATTGGGCATGTTTTCCAATGTCACCTTCAAGGCTAACAAGAAAGATAATTGAAAAGGTAAGATATTTTAAGAGGACACAACCAAAAATAACAGTGAATTCCCAACTGCAGATTAATTTTTTTAAGCAAGTGGCCCAACAGGAATTCAAAATTTTAAGGACCTGTAAAAGATAAATCTTTTCTTTGTTTTTCTTTCCACATGGGGCATTAATTTTGTTACACTGTCCCCCTTGCACCATTGTGTTTTCTGGGGTGTGCACACACACAGATACCTTGTGTCTATTGTTTGTATGTCTTCACTTCAAGAGGAGCCACATATAGACAAGATGCAGAAACTTTCAGAAGGTCTCAGACTTTCTCATGATTAGATGAGCCTTTGGGAAATATTTTTTTCCTTGGGGTCTGAGGTGAGAAAAGGAGAGAAAAGTATACAGTTAAGATCTAGAATGCAGAATATGAAAGATTGTACAAATTGCTCCAATTATTTGCTGCCTCCTTTTTGGTCCATCCTTTCAGACACCTTCCCCTGTGCTCTCCCAACACTTTGTCTCAGACATGGCCTGATTTGCTTTGGTCGATGGAATATGAGCAGAAGAGGCAGGGTTACTTCTAAGCAGAAACTTTGACAGTCATTGCTGTTTCCAGCAGCAGGCTTCTCCATGTCCGGCAGCAATTTATCCCTTCTAGTCTGGAACTCATAATGAAGAAGATATTTGAGCAATACCGTAGCCAACATTCCATGAGTAAGATCTGTAATGTTGCATGTTGCTTAACATATTTAGGACTTGTTCCACAGCATAACCTAATGAACAAGTGCTGACAGAGAAAATGAGTTGACTGCGGAATGCAAGGCAAGGAATCTCTTCTTCAATGGAACCATGCCAGCCTGGAGAATCATTCCATTTACTTTTGTATTTGACATCTTGATAAGAACACATGATATTACTCTTTATTCCTAGGACTATTAGAGAAGGTAACCAGTTTTTCAAATATTTACATTTTAATTTTGGGAATTCATTTTCTTTTGTGGATTGCTTATGTTAACTTTCCATTTTATTTTATTACTTGTCTTAGTGAATTGTAAAAGGTGTTTTCAAAAAAGACTAAAGACATTATCTTGATTTTTCCATAGACATTGCAAATAGTTTTTTCTAGTTTATTTGCTTTTAAATATTGTATGTGATGATTTTTATATATTACATTAAATATAGGTATTGCTAGATACCTATACAAAGGATTAAACATTTCTAGTAGCCAAAATACATGTACCTCATGGTGCTAGTAAATATTTGTTTAATGAATCAATGAATCAAGAAATAGCTTATTTTTTTGTTTTCATATATTGCAAATGACCCCTTGGGGTGACATGAGAAATATTTGTATTTTCTACTCATTCTAATTCATGTGTTTGTTTAAATTCCAATTCCTGCCACATGTTAGGATGAATATCATTTGGAAAGCTTTCTAAAAGTGCACCTTTCCATACCTTCTGAGGGTGTAGCTAACATATAGACTCCTTTTTAGGATTCTGTATTTTAATACAACCTCTTCTTTCTTACTCCTTGATGATGCAATTATCCTGGCATTTGGAGATTGCTAAAAGCACATTTAAAATTTTGTTGTTGTCTATTTCATCTAGTTTTTCTTTTGTTGGAATATCTAAGACACTTTTGCCTAATCTAAGACTGCAAGGACTTGCTCTAATGCTTTTATCTGTAAGTTTTATAGTTTTAGCTTTTACATGTAGGTCTATCATCCATTTGAATTAACTAGTGTGAGGTGGAGCCCAATTTCACTCTTTTACATGTGAAAATTTAATTGTCCCAACACCATTTTTCTGAAATGACCATTCCTTCCTTCCCTATTGAATTGTCTTCACACCCCTGTCACAAGTCTATAATGTGAGGACTTATTTCTAGTAAGTTCTGTTCTACTGAACTTTCTGTCTATCCTTATGCCAGGGTCATACTCTCTTGATTAGTGTGGCTTTGTAGTAAGTTTTCAAATGGGAAATGCATATCCTCCAACTTTGTTCTTTTTCCAGATTTTTAAAAATCTTTGGAGTCCATATGAATTTCCACATATTTTAGGATCAGTTTGTCCAGCTTGTCAAATCACCTCTTATCATCGTTCAATGACTCTGATCAAAGTGCTCTCATTTTTCAATGGCCACATGCTTTTAATAACAAATCATCTTCAAAGTAGATAAAGAATTGTTCCATTGTGGCTAGGTTACCTTTCAATTTCTTTATAATATGAAAACCCTGAACACTCACCCTCTTGGGATTTACTCTTCTTTCTGTAAATGAAGCAATTGGACCAAATCAGTAAGTCCAGGTGTCACTGTGTGAATTAAGTAGCCTGGGCTTTCCCACATGTCCTTTCCATCCCCTCAACAGTGATTACCTGGTATACAATTCCTCTGCTTTCCCCCTACCTTTCTTTTCCCCATACTAATATCTCCTGGACTAGGACTTCTTTTTGTTTGCTTTGGCTTTTTGAGGACTATGATTGAATGGAATCATCTCTATCTAATAAAACCTCCTTTCTAAAAAATTGAACATTACTTATCTTCTGAAAGTCATTTTGAACCACAGAGTTTACTCAGTTTGTCTTATTCTTGCACTACTTGATGCCCTGATGTGCTTACTTCTATGAAAATGTCCATTAACTGAAGCTATGTCTACGCCTCATAGATTTCAATCACTTCATGTATCACAAGAGTAGATCAAGTGTTGAGGGATAATAGACATTTTATTTTCCCAGCACTTTATGCTGGTTTGCATTATGGATACTTGGTGTCTCTGAATTGCTATAGCAGAATTAAATGTAAATGGTATTCACCAACACCAAGAACCAAGAAAGGAAGCAAAATCTGTGATCCAGGATATACTCAAAGTCATTTTTTCTGGGCCCCAAGAACCCCTTTTTAATCTCTTAATGGTATCTCAGAATTTGTGTGATAACTCTGCAGGACAGAATCGGCCCCCGACCATTCTGAGGAGTCCCTCTGGCCATGGACCTCTGGTCTAGTTACTCACATCTTTGAGAGCAGGGCTGGTACCAGTGTCTGCCATCATGTACAAGTTTAATGGCTAAATCAGTGGCTGATGAATTCTGTGACTGCATCTTGTGTTATGCCATGCACTGTGCCATGTACACTTCACTTAATGTGTAAACCCTTAAATATTCAATCCATTGACTGATGTTAATACTCTTCACCTGGACAGAACTTCCATAGTCCTTCTATTATTTCAATTTCCTAATGTTCTACCACAGATATGATTGGTTTTATCACCATTTTACAGATACAGGATATAGAAGCCCAGATGTCTCATGTTTTAAATCAGTGTTTCTCTAACTTGAATGTGAGCATGAAGCCTGAGGTTCTTATCAAAGGAGACTGATTCTGCCAGCCTTGTTGAGCCTGAGAACAGAATTCTAACAAGCTCCTAGGTGCTACTGATCATTGCTGGTCCACAGATTATACCGAGTAGCAAGGATCTAAATAAAACTTTTTTCCTTTGCCTTTATAAAGGTTAGAAATTAAAGAAAAAAATAAACAAGACGAACACCCCCGACCCCCCAAAATTCTCAGGAGCCTAAGAAACCTCAGATCAAATAATCTTCACTTGACTGAAACCCCAATGATGAAGCTTCATCAGTCAGCCACTATATGAGTGGACAGCATACTATGGGCAACAGCATATTGCGGACTAACAAAGTTGGACTATTCATACTTCTGATTTCAAAACTAACCACAAACTATTGGTTCTTATAATGCAGGGATTAATTTTCATAGTACGCCTAGGATAATTCCTCAGATAAAAAAGGAATTTAAAAAATCTGTAGTTAAGAGTAAAAGTTATTTTCATCATTTTTACTCAACTATGGATATGTGAAAACTGAAAACCAACATCACTCTTAAGAAATTTTAACCATCTTCATGGGTTATTTAAGAAAGCAAGGTTGTCCTAAAGCATGAAGATAAAGCTTTGCTTTTTATAACTGTGCATTCAAGTTCCTGGGGCTTTCCAAGTGGGACTCAACAGGCTGGGGATTTAGCACAGTGGTTCCGGCACCTGCCTTGCAAGCACAAGGTCCTGAGTTCGATCCCCAGTACCAAAAACAAAAAACAAAAACAAAAACCAAGTGGGACTCAACAGGCACTCATCACTGCTGCTACTATTTGTAATCAGGATTCCTCTTCTGCCTAGGCCAGATAATCTCATATTTCTTCATGTACTAAAAAGCTCACTATTTTTCGCAGCCTTTGTTCCTTGACAATTTAGATGATTTGGAAACTTAAGCACAAAAGGCAATAAGGAGTTGCAGACAGCAGATAGCCCAACTTTTGGCTGGTGGATTGTAGCAAAAGTCAGAACACTAAGAGAGGACCATTGGACTTCTAGACTTTGTCTATTAAGGAAAATGGAAAGATTTTAAAGCTTAAAAACTATCAGTCTCTCCCCATTAAATTTTCTAGAGGTGCATTATAGATAATTTTTTCCTAGACACTAACACTCCATATTTATAGGCAAGACCCTGCATTAAACAAAATGGGAAACTTTCACATTAGCTGGGATTGGATTTGGAAAAATTATTGGCTTAGAGAATATCAGAGTGAGAAGAATCTTTAGAAATCAAATGTTAACTTCTAGCTTAACATGTGGTATGAATCTTATGAATGAATACTCCCTGATCCAAAATCTCATTACGTGATTTCTAGAACGTGAGAAGCCTTCGAAAGATGCTGTCCATTTGCTGGAATGTTGATGAGCCTTTTATGATAATGTAGCTAAGATGACACTGAGTGGAGTCTAAGTGACTTGTGAGACGCTGCGTGGAGAAATGATCTGTTTGGGAATTAATAAATGGAACTGCTAGCAAAATCTTTCTCATACCACCATGACCACAGCAGAGGTATGGGAAGGAAGTGTAAGAATTTAGGATGTGGTACAGGCATTAAGGGGTGAAATTGCCCCCTAATAATATCTAAGGGAAACTCCCCTGGGGGAAGTACCTGAAGGCAGGATTTAACACTCACTCTCAGCCTACACTTGGCTCAACTGAACTTTTCTGTATGACTCAATTTTCAGAGGGTGTCATCGAAGTTGGAGAAGGACTTCACCGGACTTCAGATTCCATTGATGGATAAGAAGCAATGCTTACATGCAAAGGTAAAAACAAATGTCAGCGATCTGTCTCTTCCAGACCTAGCTCCCTTCTCCTGCAGAGAACTAAACTTCTCATCTGGTAAATAAAATCACAGCATTGGTGTACACAGGTGGAGCATTCAGTCTCTGGATCTCAGAGAAGTCTGGGCTGCAGTTGGCAGTATGTGGGTGGTGATTAAAATCCTGCTTGCATATAAAGTAACTTGGAGACAGAGGAGACCCTGCAAAGAGAGGGATTAGGATGAAGTGAGTTCAGGGGAATTTCACATTGGGAAGGATTTCTCTGAAGTTGTGCTGAGGAGAGAAAATCCGTGTACTTTGAGAAGAGGATCTTGAGAAGGAGGAGGAAAAACAGAGTTGTGGGGTGTTTTGGATCCTTAGATGTGAGTGTGGAATTGGCTTACATAATTTTAGGGGTTTGCAAGTCCCAAATCTTCAGGGTGGGCTGCAACTGGTTGTCTGGAGACATGGAGAAGAGCTGGTGTTACAGCCCAAGTCTGAAGGCAGAATTCCTTCTTTCTCTTGAGACCTCAGTCTTTTAGGACATACAACTAATTGAATGAAGTCTACCCACATGATGGACTATAATCTACTTTACCCAAAGAATACTGATTGTGAATATAATCTCATCTACAAAATACTTTCACAGCAATACACAGACATGTTTGGCCAAATATTTGGGTACCACCCTAAAATTACCCATCATAGCTTTTTATGTTGGATGAAGGTGGAGAAGATTGTAGAATAGGGTCACCTGTTGGATCAAAGTAGTTAGACAACATGGACTGTCGTGGGCCCATTTTTGGGTGGCAATCACAGATTTATGGCATTTGTCTTGATGCTGGAGTTCTCAAAGCAATTATCCACTGGGTGCAGACTCAAAGAAAAAAGGTTAGCAGTAACATAAACATGAAATTTTATGCCTTGCTTTTTGGGGAGAAATTTATCTTTTAACACATGCAGTTATGTGCATGTATTTGTTCATGTGAACAGTTTTCTTCTTTCCATATTGACTATGATAGCTCTTGAATCTTGTTTCTGCTCCTCTCTTGCTTGCCTTGCTACTTTTCTTCCACTGGCTTAACAAGATTCCTTGTATCTCTTAAAGTATATTAACAGGTATCACCATAAAGTCATAAATGTCTAAAACAAAACCTTCTCTAGAACAAAACCCCACAGAAATCTGCTTCTTTTTTCCATGATTAGTGGCCACACTTTTGGGAGTCAGACAAGGCAGACCTTAAGGATTGCAGATATTTCCTAAGGCTAGGATGCTAATAACTGACCTAAAATTCAAATTCAAGGATCCCGGCCTCAAGTCTTTCTATATCACATTGATTCCTTAAGTCTTATTAAAAAGACATTAAACTCTCTAGTGTCATTGATCTAGGCATTTAAAGGTACAGGGATAAAGAAGAAAGAAAGCTGATGAATACTCCACTCTCTAATTATACAGAGCAACTAACCTCCCAGGGTTCCTCTTCCATCTTCCAGAGGCAACAGAATGTAGAGATCAAGTGTAACAGTTTGGGCACAATTACATTGTTAGATTCTATAGCCCCCAGTAGCAGGTCAATTCAGATGAAGGAAAGTTTTACAACAGTCTTATTTCAAATAGAGAAGCTAATGATTTTAAAAGCACAGGTAAGGATTAATATAGGAAAGTTTTCTGCTTCTGTCAAGTTGTGCGATATTTTGACAGAAGTAGCAGGGAAAAATATGACTGAATGAAGGTGGTTAGCACCACATTGTCTGGTTCTGTAAAATTTACCACCTAAGTTTAAATGCTATGGCCCTTTACTAACTTACCAGGCTTTGTCAGATCATCTGTTAGAGTTACCACAATACAATGGATCCAGTTGCTCTTAAAGCACAACTACTTACCCAAAAGAGAGATTACATCATAATTGGCATAGAAACATCAAATAAAGGGTGGATTTTAAAATTTTACAAATATCTTGAGCCTCAGAATGAATATAAATGATGTACATACACATATACTATTTTCTAGATTATTTTTAAAACAAACTTCAATTTACTAGTATCTACATTGTTTTATAATTGACACTAATTATGCTTTAGTAGTAGAAGTCTAAGTGGGGGCCTAATAGATACATACCAAAAATGTGGGATCAATTTTCTGCGTTTGGTCTCAATTTGTTCATTTGTAGGATGGGTAACTTCCTCAAAGGATAGTCATGTAGTAAAGCTATAAAATGGGTATCAATTGCTTTAGGGAGGGCATCATGCTCATGTATTCATGACTGAGAGCAGTTGGCAGAGAGAGCACTTGTGTTTGGGAAATCTGAAAACAACAGCTGCATTAGGGGAAAATGATGGTTCAGGTGGCTCACCATGGACCCTGGCTCCAAATCTCCTGCAGCAAGTATCTGGGGCGGTGTGGGGTGGTGAATGAGTGTGGCAGTGGGCATTGTTCACAGAACCAATGACTTCTGTCCTGCTCTGTCCAGTAAGAGGCAGGAGCTCCTTGTGCACTTCTCCAAGGGGTAGGAGGAGGTCAGCAGGGCCGTGGGGAAAGCAATCTGCCCTCCTAACTCTATCCCTGACTCTTCACTGCAAAAGGAGGAAGCTTACTTTCAGAATTTCTCAAGCTCTTTTCTTGAAGCAAGGATTGCAGTAAATCTTTGTTTGCATTTGAATGCTAGGCACTATGCTTGTGTTGTTTTCATTCCATTACTAAAATAAATTATGTCTTTCAAGATATTTACCAAATAAATATTCATCAAATTTACCATTGCAGTGTGGGGAGAAAAAACACTCAAACAAAAAGCACTTGTGATAACTTCCAGGCCTGGTGTTGAGCCACTTGCTGAGATGACCTTGAAGAAATATGCCTGCCATTTATCATTTCCCATGGTCTCCTCAGAAGTGAGTCCTTATCCGGCGAGAGACAGCTGCCTCTCTTTGCTTTTGCTTACCTGTGCACCCCAATGCACTGTGCTGCAGAAGTTGATCCCTCTGGGCCCCAGTCTTGCATGATGACCCTCGCAATTGTGGCAGGAGTCTGTTCCTTGTGAGTTCATTTAAATGTCTCAAAGTACTCAGCAGAAATTCCTCACAGTGCATGCCATGCAGGCAGACTCCTTCCCCAGTTTTGAGTACGGGTTAGATTTGTGTGTGTGTGTGTGTGTGTGTGTGTGTGTGTGTGTGGCAGTAGAATTACTAGCTACAAAGTCCTCTTCTGTTTTATTCATGTCCTTCATTTTTCTGTTTTCATTTTCAATTTTGTTGTTTTCACTTGCTATTTTCTTCCCTCATGTTTCTTTGTGCTTATTTTGTTCTTTTTTCTAGATTCCTTAAATTATTAATTTGAGACTTTTCTTTTAAAAAAATACATTTTTAGTGCTGAAAATTTCCCTCTTAGCACTGCTGTCACTATGTCCCACAAACTTCCATATACTCTAATTTTCATTCAGTTTAATATGTTTTTAAAATTCCCCTTTGAATTGTGGGTTATTTAAAAAAGTGTGTTGCTTAGATTTCAAGTGTGGAGAGATTTTTGTGTTACTGTCCAATTGTTTATTCTACTTCAATTCCACTGTAGTAGCAGAACATATTTTGTATGATTTCTACTTTGCTAAATTGTTGATGTTTGTTTTATGGCTGAGGGTATGGTCTATTTTAGAAAATGTTTCATAGAAAATTGAAAATATTGTGAATTCTATTGTTCTGTAAACTTCAGTTAGATCCCATTGGTTGATGGTGTCTCAGGTTCCTCTATATCCTTGCTGATTTCTTTGTTTAGCTGTTTTATCAATTGTTCCAAAAGGTATAATTGAAGTCTCCAGCCATATTTCTGGATTTATCTATTGTCTTTTCAGTTCTGTTTATTTTTACTTCATGTATGCTTTCATATTTGGTAGTGTGTGTATATTAAGGATTACTGTGTCTTCTTGATGGGCTGACCTTTTGATCACATTATGAAATGTTTCTCTGATTATTTTCTTTGATATGAAGATTACCTCATCTGACATTAATAAAGTTACAACTTCATTGTTGTGATTAAGATTTGCATAGCATTTTTTCTCATCTGTTTTCTTCCAACATGCCTGTATGATTATATTTGAAGCAGTTTTCTTGTAGATAACATATAGATAGATCATATTTTTAAATTCACTCTGCAAATCTATGTCTTTAATTATGTAACTGCATCATTTATATTTCATGTAATTATTCATGTTTTAGGAAATTAAATCTTTCATTTAATTTTTCTTATTATTTATTCATTCTGGTGTTTTCAATTCTTTTTTCTTTTTCCTTACTTTCTATGAATTACTTGGATATAATTTAGAATTTTTGGTTAAGAATTTATTTATTGGGCTGGGGATTTAGCTCAGTGGTTCCACTGCCTGCTTTGCAAGCATAAGGTCCCAAGTTTGATCCCTTGTAACAAAAAAAAAAAGAATTTATTTATTTATTTTTTTGTGGTACCAGGGATCAAACTTAGGACCTTGGTCTTGCATGGCAGGCATGGTGCCTCTGAGCTAAATCCCCAGCTCTAGAAATTTTAATTTATGTATATTTTTCTATTATAATTTTATTATAAGCAACCAAATAAAATTCATTTATAAATATTATGATTTGTAAGTATATTTAGACTAATACAAAACTGGAAAATTATAAATGATGTAAAGCAATTGATTAGATAAATTTTTGGTCATTAACTTCTAGCATATAGTAATTAACCAGGATGTAAATGAGTAAGTAACATAATGATAAAAAATACTGTTAAATTCTTAAAAATAAGACAAACTATGTTTAGAGTGTATCCATTAAAATATGTGTAATGGTGCATGCTGGAACTTTAGCTACATTGTTATGTATCTGTGTAACCTTTAGCCAGTTATTTAGCTTATACTTCAGTTTTCTAATCTGTAAAATGAGGAGAGTGTTACAAACTACTTTATAAAGTTTCTGTGAGTGGTTGATGATTTAGCAAGAACTTAGCAGAGTGCCTGGGACAGAGTATATGATACATAAAGGCCAGTTACTATTACTTTTACTACTATTATTGAAAGAAATTGGAAGTTGTATGTACAGATGTTGGCAATAGAATTATCTAGATTAAGATTTCGAGGTATTTATTTCTTTTTGGTACTTATTTTTATTTTCATTTTTCACAATCGTAATCAGGAAAATTTTTGAATAAAATATAACATCAAAATTTGAGAAAATATTGATGAGTTTATAAAGTTGTGCACATGTATGTGGCAAAAGTAGAGAAAATTCAAGTCAACCATAAACCACAAAATTGACTCATGACCAAGAAAACTCTTACTGTGCTTCTCCAGTTGCATGTATCTTCACAGTTGATTGTGGATTTCTATAATCAGAGTGTATGCATATTAATATTGGTTTTCACACCATGTTACAGATATAATTAATTTTAGAAAGTATATAAAGAGCAGTTTACATTATAAATAATACCTAGAAAGTAGATATGAGTACAATTCATATAGACATGCATCTTTACTTTAATCTTTGGATTTTCCAATTTATACCTTTTTGTCTTTTTGTTTTGCTTTGTATGTATTTTGTATTATTATATACATGAGAAATGGACTATCTATAAGACTTAGAAATAACTGCAAAATTTATTGTCAAAATTATTTCAAGATATATTGGTCAGCTTTCCCATTCCTGGCAGAAAATATCCAACACACACAACTCCAAGAAGAGAGGTTTAATTTGGCTTACAGTTTCAGGCCATGGTCAGCTGGATCCAAAGCAGAAGCATCATGGCAGGAAGATGGGGGGAGCAAAGTTGTTCTGCTCAGCATGGATGGAGAAATAGCAGGGGAAGAGGGCAAGCAAAAGATGTACATTTTGAAGGCACAACCCACCTCCAACAGGGCTCCACCACCTAATAGCACATTAGGTTAAAAACATTAGTAAATTGTTCCACTGGTGAGTACAGTGTCTTCATGACCCAGTCACCTCTCTATGTGAATCTCTCAATCCAGGCAAGTTGACAGTTAAGATTAACTGGTAGATCAGAAGTCTCTTAATGTCTACAGTACTAGAAAAAGCAGGACTGCACTAATTTTGCGGCATCTTTTGAGAATATTGAACACCTTACAATTTTTTGCTAATTATTAGGTGAAAAGTAGTTAGCTTGCTCTATACATTTCTTCATTATTTGTGGTTTTGAACTTTTCCCCAATATGAGTTCACAGGTCATGTTTTCTTTTTTGTAAATCTGTTGATATCCCTTGATCTTAGGGGCTTTCAAATCCATGGGCATATTCTCTTTATTTATAAGCATATTTATACTTGTTTTTCTTGCAAACATTATTTCAGTCTGCTGTTTGTATTTATATTTTAGTTATCTTTTATGTACAGAAATTTTTAACATTTTATGATCATGTCTTTCAATATTTTCCTTTGTTAACACAAGAAACATAAGAAATATGTTAATATGGGGTTTAGAAAAGATCTTATTTTAGAGTTTTAAAAAATATGTCCTTTGTTTTCTTCTTGTTTCTTCATTAATTTTTTTTTTTGTACTGGGGATCAAACTCAGGTCCTTGCACTTGCGCAGCAGGAGGAGAAACCACTGAGCTAAATCCCTGGCCCTCTTCATTGATTTTTAAAAGGCAATATTTAACTATTCAATCTATTTGAAATCTATTGCTATGAATTGGGAGGGAGTGGTGTGCAAGTCTTTGAAATGAACAAAGAGGAACAAAGTTTTAATGAGAACATAAAGTTGATATTAAATGAATTGTGGATGTGTTAGCCTCCATGGACACCAAACCCGCCTAGACTTTTCTTGGATAGCTATTTTTATTTCACTCTATATTTACTTGCCTTTTCCTTTATTTAGAGGAAATACTTAGGATGACAAAAAGTTCACAGTCCTTGTGTTATAAGAAATGACCATAAGATGGTTATTTAAAATATTTGGATGCTTGTCAAAATTTATAGTGGTTAAGGACTCAGGCTTTTAGGGCACAGACACTTGGATTCATATCTTGTTTTGCCACTTATGAGGTGTGCGCTTTAGGGGAAGGTGTAACGTTAAGCCTCAACTTTTCTTCTCTTAAATGTAAGTGATAACATTACCTACTTCATGATTAAGGTAGAAAAGGTAACTGAGAAAACACAGGTTAGCATTTAGGAAGATGCCTGCTCCAGAGAGGGTTCTCCGTAAATGCTCATTGCCAGTATTACTAATTTTGGCTTTTACTTTGTTTTGTGTGAGCCACAAGAGTAGGGTAGAATGACTAATGACAAATTTTAGCCAGTATGAGGCAGGATATGCTGAGATTGTGGGCTCTTTCAGGAGATATTGGCTCTTTTTCTCATGGACCATTCTCCAGCAGTGGTGGAGGTAGGTAGGGCTGGGGATTCTGTGAGTGCCCACACCACGTTTTGCCTGGCCACTGCATGCTGCCATTCAGTGAGGCTGTTTTTGCCTGGGGCCCTGTGGAACAGTATGTGGGAGGCTTGTTTCTTCCTGCCCCTGCATTCCCTTGGCATGTTAGTGCAGGGATACAGATGAAATTGAGACTGAACCAGCCAGAGCAGAGCACTGAATGTTAATTAGCCTGTCAATGCTGCAGATGTTTCTGAAGAGGAAGAGATGATGCACTTTCTACCTTGGGAAGAGGATGCAGAGTGCATTGCCTGGGAGTCAGCTGTGAGGCAGAGAGAGACACAGAAAGGAGGCTTTCCTGCTGGTTAAATGCTCCAAAGACAGGTGGGCAGGGGAAAAGGTAGGAAGGGCAGAGGTGACTTGAGTCAGGTCCAAGACACAAGGAAGAGGAGAACTGACAGATCTGACCTCATTTGTATGTGTGTATTGTATTTATGTGCTTTGTCAAGGATAAATGAAACCAGATGTTAGTTAAAGTAAGAAAAACATTTCATGCTGTAGCAACTGACAGTTGGGGAAAGAGCTAGGCTCTATCCTGAATCGTGCAGAACCAGGTATTTTAAAGGGACAATGATGGAATAGAGAGGTGGAGCAAGTGCAGCTGGGTGGATTATAGAGGTGAGAAGTTAGGAAAGGGGTAAGATGATTAGTCAGTGTGAATGTGGTTAGGCAGCTGTGTCTGCTGGTTGGCAAACACTGAAGTTAGGACTCCGAACTCTGGCAGAGACTGGAGACAGCAGCCTTCTCCTTCCTGAGGATTGCGTTGCAAAGGAATAACTCCCAAATCCTGGAGAAGGACGCAGCTAAATTACAGGAGATATATACTGTAGCTCTCACTGGGACAGTGGGAGGATTTACAACCCTAACAGTTTTCAGTAAATATTCTAGGAAAAGTGGAGGGTGTGTGCTTCGTAAGGTGTGGGCTAGAACAAATGGTAAGTTATCTTGATGGCTGGGAGCTGTTTTGTAAAGGAGCTCGCAGGGACAGGGTTGACTCAGGGCAGCAGAGCTGAGCTGGTGTTTGTCAAGTCTCTTCATGCAGGAGTGATTAGGAGCCCTCAGTTCCCCCTGGGTACAGAGGGAGAAGAGTTGGAGTGCTGGCTACCTCTTCTGGCTCTACAGTTTGTGAGTGGGCAAAACTGCCTCTCTCAAGTTGTAATGATGAAAAGGGATAATATATGTGAAATGACATGGCAAGTGTTAATGTTTATCTTTAATACTAAGAATCATAATTGGAGAACTTGGCTCCCTCTTGTGTTATGAATTTATGGTGCTGGATAAATGGCCAGGTCCTTTGGGATGGGGGGATCCTGAAGGTGACACTCCCAGACCTCTGTTTTTATTTATTATTTATTTATTTTTTGTACTGGGGATCAAACGCAGGACATTGTGTCTGCGAATGGCAAGCCACTGAGCTAAATCCCCGGCCCCAGACCACTGTTTATTTTTGGTTTTTTTTTTTTGCTTTTTTGGTACTGGGGATCGAACTTGGGTCTTTGCACTTGCCAGGCAGGAGGCTAGACTTTTGGTTTTAATTCTCTTTGTGAAGTGATTACTTCTGACTGACTACATCAAGCTTGCTTCTCTTGTTTTTTTTCACCTTTTCTTTTGGACTTGCTCCTCTCCTTAAGGCACAGCAGCCTGAAATCCATTTCCAACAAAGAAAATCCTTTTTTAAAAATGCTAAGTGTGCTCAAAGTGAGAACAAGATTACTTTTTTCTGGCAAAAATAGACTTTTAATAACTGTTTTTATCACCAGGTTGTCATGCAGTTACAAAGTGGTTAGAAATTTCTTTAATTATCTTTTTCTTTCCATTAAGTTTATTGGTACATTTTAGGTATAAAATACAGTTACATTCATCATTGGGATCGTGTACCTTTACATGAGTATTTTGGTTCTTATTTTTTTCCCCTTCCCCTGCCCTCCCTTCACCTCTTCCACCCTTCCCTATTTGCAAAGACTTTGTTTCCATTTTTTTTCCTTTTCTCATATTTTTTCTTTTCCCTTTCCTTTCCCCCCCCCGCTTTTCCTACTTCTTTAGACCTTTTCTTCCTATTACACAATATCAATTATACATTTTTAAAATTACAATATCAAAATTTAGAGGAAATTACCACAGATTTTACAGAATTTAAAAGGATATAGAAAGCATATTACAAAAATCTTTTTAATTATCTTATAATCAACTAATTTAAAATACAGGGCTTCAAGAGTATCAGGTGCTTTTCTGCATAGCATTGATCATTGCAGTTGATCAAATGATTGCCTCAACAAATACTTGTTACTGTAAGATTTATATAAAATTGCCTCATTAATTATGAGTAGAAAATTAAGTTGTCAGGGAAGAGAAATATTTCATTTGGTTTATAGTCACTTTGTGAAGCTTCTAATAAGATAAAAAAATCCAAGAGAAACCTTATTTTGCTCATGTATGTAGAATATAAGACATTTTTCCTTAAGGTGATTTTAAGTAGATTAATGTTTATATATAATTATCTCTAAGTTTTTGTGTTTTAGGGAACATCATTAACAACTGCAGACAAGAAATAAATTATTTGTATTTTTTCTTGTGTTCTGGTTGTTGGTGGCTTATTTCCCCTTGATTTTAAATTCTCATATGATACTAACATGTTTCAGTAATTTTGTGATATAACCAATTAATGTTTATAAAATGATAAACTAATACTTTTTTGTCTTTTTATTAGTACATGTCTGTAGTACATGCTGATTACACTGTTTGTAGGGAGTTGGTGCATATACATAACACATCTTAATCTTTTTCCATCCCCTTCCCCTCCCTCCTTCCATTTGTTGATCCCCTTCTCATTTGAGAAAGATCTATCTCCCTACTTCCTATTATCTATTTTTAACTTTGCTCTTTATTTATATTTTAGAGTTTTCACATAAGAGAAACCATGTGATATTTAAGCCTGTGCCGGATTTATTTCATTTAACATTATGGTCTCAAGGTGCCATACCTTTTTATAATTTGAAATGGTGATACATCTATGGATGTAAAGTTATGTCAGTGAGCAGCTGAATAAAATCAAACTAGATTGAGATTCATTAGTAGAGCTAGGTAAATGCAGATAATCTGTATGTATATTGGAAAAAACAAAATAAGGTCACATCTAAAAACTTTAAGTTTATTATGCGTACAAAATAATAGTTTTGTATAATTGATAAGAAACAATCTACTGAGAAGGCAGAAAAACTGGCTAAGAGACCTAATCCAAATTAAGAGCTCACCCTATCACTGAAAGCATGTTCCCTCAGGGAGAGAACAGTTCTGCTGTGATACTTCCATACTTCCTAAATGTGTGAAATTTTTAGAATTAAAGTAATAAAACACTTAAGACAGCAGTTAACCCAAAACTTTAACTTACTTAAGTAAGGAGATAAACTAAGCAAGGAAACAAATTTCCTGATCTTTCTATCCTGAATGTGCTAGGATCTCAAAAACCCATCAGAAACCCTTCCACTGCAGTTCTAAAGAACAAAGAAATAGTGCTGGGAAATTCCCGTTCTGAAGCCTCCACAGATAAGGGGCCACAGAGCACTTTAGTTATGTGACAAGGATTTGTAAGTGAAAGTCACTTTTTAACAGGTCTCCAGCAAATACCTCAAATAAAATAAAGTGTTCACACACATTTGAACAACTCCCACTTATTTCTGCTATTTTCTTGCAGTGTCAGGTATCAGCATAAGTTCTGAAGGGGCTGGGGACACCTCCTGGCGCCTCTATGGTCAAGGCACCTGTGCCCATCATCTGTCACCAGCCAACCAGGGAACAGTGAGGTCTGATGAGGCTGAAGGACCTGCACAGCCCACACACCTGCCAGAACAGATGGAGTGAGAGCCAGTTCACCAGACGGCACAGTGTGTTCTCCTCCCACAGCAGACAGTGCCTCCAATCACGGAGTGGGAAACAGGAAATAGATTCCTAAGGCATACAATTTCCACAACCTTTCTATGATGTATTTACCACCTAACTGATTATAGTTGTCAAATACTTTCAAATGTTATCTTAAGAGATTGCAAATTATATGGAAGATGTTTTTGACATTTTTTTTTTTTTGATACTGGGGATCAAACTCAAGACCTTGCGCTTGCGAGGCAGGCATGGTGCCACTGAGCTAAATCCCTGGCCCTTGACATTTTTTTTTAGTTCTAAGATTTTCTGCTGGCTTTATATAATTATGTAACATTAAAAAACCCCAAAATATTGAAATTTGTTTTATTTACATGTTTTAAACATTCAGTAACAAAAAATTCTCATCATGAATGATGTTAGAGCAGAAATACCGCCATAACTGAAAGTTCACTAATAAAATATGCTCTATGATCTATTTCATGATTTTTCACAAGAAAGGCTTGTCTAAATGCATCAAATATCCTATTACATTCACCTTTATGAGTGATATACTCCTGTCTTACTCTTCTGAACAGATTCTGGAAGAGAGTTGTGAAGATCATAATGAATCTGCACCATTTCACACCCACCAGGACACAGTATGCTTGCTTGATTCTTTTAACTACCTTGGAATCGACTATCTTCAATGATAATGGTTCTTCTAGGATAGGATTCCACTTCCACAAATATGTACTGAAATTCATATTCACCATTCTTTGGATTTTCTTTCACTTCCACATGCACTGTTCCTTGCTTCCCTGGCTCGGACTCTTCAATGTAGAGTTTCACACGTGTGTGTTTCAGCCCATTTTTTACATATTCGATAAAACTGACATGATGCCTTCAACCACGTCTCGTCATCTCCCCGTAGCCTTTAACGGGCTCACCAAAGAAACTGATCACCTCGGGATGTGTTCTGCATTTTTCTAAGGCTTTCCCATATATCTTACTAGGACTGGATGAAGAAAAAATTTCTTTGAAAATCGCATAAAACAAGACACCTGTAATGATGATGCCAATGAGTACCACTATTAAGTAGGTGAAATCTTTTCCAGCTTCTTTCACTTTCTGAGTAGCTGGGATGGCGGTTTCCCCTCTCTAACCTCTGTGCACAGATACTTGCTTGCCGCTGTCCTCTGCTTTCTGGGATCGCGGTCCCTGCGTCCAGATGGTTTTTTGGGCGACTTCAAAGATAGATCCAGGTCGCACCATTTTCTTCTGCTCTCGAAGCCCCCACTTCAAACTGGGCTCAGTCGTAAAGCAAGCTTTGTTAAGTGCAAAGTGTGGCAACCACAGTCATTTCCCAGAGGATCCGTGCAGCTTTTCTTCATACTGTGTAGCTTGTAAAAAAGTACAAGTTGTGTTTAAAGAAAACTTCCGCATACTGACAATGCTAACTCCAGGCAGCAAAGATTTACCACCCAGCCAGACACGTACCGAAATTCACACATTTGTATTACAGGAGCTTTAGATTTATATGACAGAAAGTCTCCTGAGAGAATGTTCATCTTCCTTTTGTCCTCTTGTTTTATGAATTAAAATGGCCGCATTACCTCCCATGCTGACATTCGCACCTTCCCCGCCATACCTTCGCAAAGCAGCCTGGGAATCTTCCAGGCACTCTAGTTAGAAATTTCTGAAAGGGCAGTATTGTTAAAAAAAAAGTTAAAAAAGAAAAGGCACTCATCCTTACGTAAATAATATCTTGTACGCCACTGGAACACTACAGTTCAAACTTAAGAAAGAGTTCAATATTCCAAACTACTTTTCTGTCTTGTATCCATGAGATATGTTACTTGGAAAACATTCAGTAGTCTGATATAGGCTGTGACTTCGTTTTTTCACTTTAAAGGACTGGGGGAAATATTTAAATGAAGTTGTAGTTTATGAGCTCCAAAGCTTAATTAAGGCAAAAATTCCTTTTGAATTTGGATGAAAACACTAGGTGGAGTTTTGTTTTTACCTTGTACTTAATCTGGTCTCCCAGAGGATAGGTGCTAAAGTTTTTAAGGGGAATGTTAAGAAATGATGCCCTCTGTTTTCATAATGCTTTCATCTTTTCAAAGTGCTTTTCATTGTCTCATTTGATCCTCACAACAAACTAGAGAACTCATGAGCTTAAGGGTCAATGTGCTAGATGCACAGGAAAGGAAGCTGAAGCCAGGGATGAGTGTGATCAAGGGCGGAGCTAAGGATGGAGGCCAGCTCTCTAGTTCTTATCTCTGACCTATCAAAAGATGTCCCCGAGGAGACCTCTGCAGGGATGGGACATTGCTAATCTAGTAGAAATTCATAGTTAAGCTTTACAACTCCAGTGGAATGGTCAGAGAACTTCTGTTTTGAGGGTACATTGAGATTACTGCTCAACCTATTTAATATCCCATAAAGGAACTTTTTTTTTTGTACTAGGGATCGAACTCGGGACTTTGCGCTTCTAAGGCAGGCAGCGGAACCACTGAGCTAAATCCCTGGCCCAGCCATAAAAGAACATTTGGGAGGTTTTAAAACTGAGAATCATCTCTTCTAATGTTGGATGTTTCCTTTTTCTTTTTTTCTAAAATAGCTTTATTGAGATAGAATTTATATACCATAGGATTTGCTCATTTAAAGTGTACAACTCCATGGTTTTTTTTTTTTTTTT
>NW_004624841.1:6313988-6352986 GCF_000247695.1 Heterocephalus glaber | reverse complement strand
TTCAATCTACGTTTTGTTTGAAATTTATCTCTTATAAATAGCATATAGCTTTTCAGAAGTCTGACTTGAATGTCTGTCTTTTAAGAAAGAAAATGTAACCCATATTTATAATGATAATTGATATCATAGGTCTTATTTATAGTTAATACTTACTCAATTATTTATTTATAATGGAAATACTTATTGGCCTAGTTATATGTTCACATGCAGCTGTAGGGAATAATTCAGAAAGATCACTCTTTGCTCAGTTACCCTTATTGGTTAACTTTACAAAACTATCGTATTAAATCCTAGCCAGGAGATGGACATTGATGTAGTTCATCTACCTTATTCAGAGTGACCCAGTTTTATTTGTACACATGTGTGAGTATTGGTGCCTTAAGTTTTCCACAATTTATCACCTGTGTCAATTCATGTGTCTATCAGCACAGTTAGGATATGTAGCAATTCATGACCATGGGACCCCCTTGGGTTGGCCTAGTGGAGCCAACATCTGTTTTCTTCCTATCCTCACCAGCTCCTGGCAGCCACCCAGCTTTCTACCATTTCTAATATAGTGTCATTTTAATATGTTTTATAAACAAAATCATAAAGTATGTAATCTTTCAGTATTGGCCTTTTTTCACCTGGCATAATTCCCTAGAGGGTCATCTAAGATGTGTGTGTGTATACATCAAAAACACACTCTTTTTATTTTTGAGAATATTTTAATGTACAAATATACCAATTTGTTTAGCCATTTGTCTGTGGAAGGGCATTTGGTTTGATTTCAGTTTCTGACTATTACTAACAAGACTGCTATGAACTTCTGTGCACAGGTTTTTGTATGAATTTCATTTCATTTCTCCAAGATAAAAACACAGAAGTATAACTGCTGGACTCTATGAAAGTTGTATGCTTAGTTAAGGAATAGCCAAATTATCTTCAAGAGTGGCTGTATCAGCCACTATCAGCAATGTTGAAAAATCTAGTTTTTCACCATCTTCACCAGCATTTGGTGTTGTCATTAGTTTTTTATGTTAGCCATTCTCTTAGTTACTTTTCTTTCATGCTGAGACAAAATACTTGACACCCAAAATTGAAGGAGGAAAGGTTTATTTGTAGAGGTTTCATTCTATAATTGGCTGGCTTGAAGGCAGGGTGGCATCACAGAGAACAGCTCATGGTGAGCAGAGGGTAGCAAAGCAACAAGAGACTTTAACTGTGCCTTTCTGCTTTTATCAACACTACTTAGGGCAGGACTAACACCCTTAATCTTAGTGCCTTGAGCCTAGCATCGCACCATGAATCAATCCCAGCATCACACACTCTAGATCCAGCCACCTCTGAAAAGCCCCACCTATGACCGCACGGAGCTTCAAGGGAATATCTAGACACAAGCCATAACAGCCATTGGTAGATGTGTATTGATAGCTCATTGTGGCCTTCGTTTGCCATAATGAGCTCTCAATTTGATGGCTGCTTATAGTTTTATACTTTTTAATGTGCTTATTTTCCATCTGCACATCATCTTTAGTGAAGTGTTTCTTCATGTACCTCACTCATTTCTTAATTAGTTTTTTGGAGTTTTTTTCTGTTTAATTTTGAGTTATTTATATGTTCCAGATATTAATCCTTTGTCAAATGGATGGTTTTCAAATATTTTCTTCCAGACTATGTTTTTTCATCCTCTTCTTGTGGCCATACACAGAGTTTTTAATTCTGATGAGGTCTAGTTTATTAATTTTTCCTTTAATAGTTGTGCTTAGAAATAAACTCTACAACCTCTGCCTAGTTTTAGAAACTGAAGAGTTTCTGTCCTTTTTCCCTAAAAATTTATTGGTTTCACATTTTACATTTGTCTATGGTTTATTCTGAGTTAATATTTACACAAGATATGAGGTCCAGAGTAAGTTTCATTGTTTTGATGCATGGAAGCATAATTAATCCAGAACCATTATGGAAAATTTATTCTTTTTCCATTGAATTTCTTGTGCACCTTTGTCAAAAGTCTGTTGAACATGTTTGTGTAGGTCTATTTCAAGGTCATTTTGTTCCACTGGTTTCTGTGTCTATACCCCTGCCATCCACATCATTGTGATTACTGTACCTTTACTGCAAGCTTTAATATTAAGTAGAGTTAATACTCCCAGTTTTTTGTTTGTCAAGAATGTTTAGCTATTACAGGTAGTTTGCCTATAAATACAGGGAAATGTCTCTTCCTGGCTGTTCCTGGATTGAACCTTATTCACACACCTTCAACCTTTGCACTGGAGTTTTCCTCCCCAGCTGCCAGAGAACAGAGCTACAAGGAGTTAGGTTGGAGAGAATCCACATAGCAGCACCAATGCTTTCATCCCATAGCTTCTTGTTGATGAAATTCAGTCACCTGTAGTGAGGAAAATGTCCCAAGTAGAGCAGTCTCATATCTTGTCCATCTATATGTCCTACTGAAACCAAGGCCTCACTAAGACAAAACTCAAAGGCTGCAACTTCCTGTTAGGTGTTTTCGCTAATAACTTCCTAAGAGTTGTGCACGGTGTTTCTTACCTTGCCTGTGCAGAGCCCTGATGTCTGACCTGGAAAGACCCCAAAGACCAAATGGAAAGTCTCCAAGCAATGGAACCTTAGATTGAGGACCGGTTGCTACATGGACTCCAATCAGCAGTAAGGGCTCCTACCACAAAATAACAACATAAGACTGCATCCAATCAAGACTCAAGACATTATTAGACTTACTCTCTCCCCAAAGCCCTTAAATTTCCTGGCTATCAACTGATAGAGAGACAAATTTCATCATCCCTCCTGTCTCCTTGTTGTTTGGTCTTCAATCCTTTCTTTTGCAAAAACCCATTGCCTTGGTATTGGATTTTGTACATAAGGCAGCAAACACGATGCATATCACTGACCTCCTTTTCCCAAGTTGGGAGTTATTCAGGTGTTTTGTAGAATAATTTTATTTTCCACCAAAAGACACCACACAATTACCTTGAAAAACAAACATGTCTTGTGAATATTTTCTTTCAATTTAAACAAAATATTCATTATATTAGAGTTTCTTCAGACTACTTGTCATTGACACTGTCGTTCTGTTTCAGTGCATGTGAGTTTTTTTCTTCCATTGCTTTGTTCCATTTCAGTAAGTCCTGGGAGAGAACTTTCAGACTTTCTTTGAAATGATAACAATGTTAATATATAAAATTCAGTGTGTTAAAATTTTAAGAGTTTATGTGAGAGATAATGGCTCATGAATCAGACAGTGCCATAGTATAAACTCCCCAGGGGTATGCTGAAGGGGTGCAAAGAGAACATTTCTGTAAGGTGCACATGGAAGAAGGTAAAAAACTATTTGACTGGCTAAAGGAAAGAGTAGCTTTAGAGGCCCTAGCAGTGGTGAGGAATCTATGGCAAGCGTGCTGCAGCAGGCTATTTGTTATCATTGAAAGCTCTAAAATATTTGCCATCACTGTGACTAGCAGTTGATTAGTTGGCTTCATTGTCATTTTACTCTGTCCACTGAGTGGAGTTTTGGTTTGTTCACTCAGGAACTCAAGGTGTTTGTGTCATCTCAGCCTAATGTTCTCCTCATTAGTTTTTTAAAATAACTTTTATTAGTCCTAGATTATATTGCTCTATAATTATCATGTGTTTGTGATGTGATATGATGTGGTGTGTGTGTATGTGTGTGTGTGGTGAGAGATGAAATATAGAGACCCGGAGACTCAGAGATGGAAGAGAGAGAGATTGAGAGAGATTGGAGAGGGAGATGGAGATGGGAGAGAGGGAGGGAGGGAAAGGAGGGGAGGGAGGGAGAGAGAAGGGGGAGAGAAAGAGAGAGGAAGGGAGAGGGGGAGAGAGAGAAGGAGAGAGAGAGGGAGAGAGAGAGAGAGAGAGATATTATGGCTGTAGATTCTGTGGATTGCTTTAGACTGCGCTGTACTCTGTAAAGTGGACAGGGTTTCTTCCTAGGTTCTCTGGAAGCCTGTAACTCATTATTTTACTGACCCTCAAGGAAACTTAGTCCTACAGGGACCATATGCTTCAGATTATTATGCCAAACAGCTACATGACAATAACTTCTAATTGCTGGTTCTAATATACACACTTTACTTATAGTTGAGTGAATTCAGCGGGGGTACTTATCTTTTCAGCCTTCTTAAATACATTAGGATAAGCAAACAGACAATTTTCATGAAGGCCAAAAGAAGGTAGAAAATAATTTTTCTTTATAAAAATTTTAAACAAATTTTATTTTTTTACAGTTGAAAGGTTACTATAATCTGAATGCTTGTTTTTCCCTCAAATTCATATGTTGAAATTCTAACCCCCAAGGTGATGATTATGAAGTGAGGTCTTATGGGAGGTGATAAATCCCTTACAAAAAGAGACCGAGAGAGCTACTTTCCCCTGTCTCCTATGTGAGGACACACGAGAGGCACATTCCAGACATGGAATCTACTGGTGTCTTGATCTTGGACTTTCAGCCTCTGGAATTGTAAGAAATTAACTTCTGTTTTCTATAAGCTACTGGTTTATAGCATTTTGTGATAGCAGCCTGATGGACTAGGTCAATAATGGATACTTTGTTGATTATGCAGATTTACATATTATCTTCTGGAATTTGCTAAATATTATATTTAGTTGAAACTTTATCCTCTGCTCTGACTCTGTGTTTATTTTAAGATTGTCTATATTTTGTCTAGCTGATCTATTTGTGGGGTACTGAGGTGCCCCCTACTATTGTATTAGTGCTTATATGATTTTTCATGTCCGTTAGTATTTGTTTTATATAGTTGGATGCGCTAGTATTTGCTGTATATATATTTATGATTGTCATCTCTTCCTCTTGGATTGTTCCCTTTACAAGAATGTAATGGCCTTCTTTGTCTCTCTTAATTAGTGTTGGTTTGAAATCTACTTGATCTGCAAAGAGGATAACTATTCCTGCTTTTTTTGGGGGTTCCTGTCACATGGAGCATTGTTTTCCACCCTTTAACTTTCTGTCTGTGAGTTTCCTTTTGAATTAAGTTTCTTGTATGCAGCATATTGTTGGATCTTGCCTCTTGACCCATTCTGCCAGTCTATTTCTTTTGATTGGCGAATTGAGACCATTAACATTAACGGTTATAACTGATATGTATTGACTTATCCTTGTCATGACCTTTTCTTGTTGCTGGATTCTCCCCCTTTGCATTTAATTTCTTGTCTTGCCAGATGGATTCATTCTGCTGGGCTTCATGGGGTTGTGATCCTCATTGTCTTTTACTAGCACATTGTTTACAATTTTTTGGAGTGCTGGTTTGGCATTTATGAAGTTCCTCAGGTGTTCTTTATCATGAAAGTATTAGACCTCCCAAATTTAAAGACCTAATCAAAAAATGGGCATCTGAAATGAACAAACATTTCTCAGATAAAGAAGTAGAAACAGCAAATAAAAATATGAAAAAATGTTCAACATCACTGATTATTCTAGAGATGCAAATGAAAACAACACTGAGATTCCACCTCACCCCAGAAAGAATGGCTGCTATCAAGAAATCAATCAGTAACAAATGGTGGTAGTGCTGTGGGGAAATGGAACCCTTCCCTACTCTTGGTGGGAGTGTAGACTGGTGCAACCACTGTGGAAATCAGTATAGAGATACCTCAAAGAACTAGGGCTAGAGGTCCCATTTGACCCAGCTATTCCCCTGCTGGGTATCTTCCCAAAATAATTAAACGAATCATACCACAATGATATATATGTACCCATGTTCTTAGTGGCACAGTTTGTAATAGCTAAAACTTGGAAACAGCCCACTTGTCCATCAATTGGAGAATGGATAAAGAAAATGTGTTTTTTAAAAAAGTAAAATGGAGTATTACTCAGCCATAAAGAATGAGAAACTGGAGACATTTATACCTAAATGGATGCACATTGAGGTGATACTCTTAAGTGAAATAAGTAGGGCACACATGTGTAGATACTGAATAGTTTTTCTGGTGTGAGAAACTGAAAGTGGAAATAGGGATCAAAGTGTATAATAGATAATGTGAAATATGAAGAAAAGGCACAAAGGGGAAGGGGAACTGGGAGGAGTAGGGGAAAGGAAAGAAGGGAAAGGAATAAATATGAGAAAAGGAAAAAATGGAAACAAAGTCTTTGTAAATAGGAAGGGGTCGGGGGGCATTGAAGGGAGGGCAGGGGAAGGGGGAAAAATAAGTGCCAAGATATATTATGTAATGGTACAAATTCCCAATGATGAATGTCATCATACTGTATACCTAAAATGTACCAATAAACATAATGAATAATAAGAAAAGATTGTCTATCATTCCCAGTACCCAGTAAATGGAAGCCATATTCTCTGCACAAATGATAACAGTACTTGATCTAGAATATCTGTTTCTCACCACCTCTCATCTTATTCTCATTCTCATTCTTCTGAATCTTGCCCCAAAATCTCATTTGTGATTTTTGGGTTGCCCTTTCATCTTGGCATTTGTATATGATCTTACTAGATTTTGATTCTGGACTTCTTTACATAAATGGTAGTACAGATTTAAATTTTTTTCTATTTTGGATTGCGATATGTGCCCATTCCTCCAATACATGTCCCACTTGGGTCTATTTCTTTCTCATTTGAAGTCAAAGAGAACTCAATTCAGACAATATCTACATAGATAGGTTATGTAGAGGTACCTGTATTCATCTTACAGGATACTGTGGAACAAATAAAGGATATTGAGATGAAAAACATGGGGAAGGAAAACATGGGTCCAAAATATTTGAAATTATGTTAAAAGGTAGAGCAATCTGTTGCTATTAGAAAAGCTATCAATGACCAGACCTCAGCACCTGGTGCCAAGAGGAAGCTTCTCAATGGGTGTGGTAATTATTAGAGATAAATAATTATGCTTTTTAAAGGAATTATAGTGCTGTATAATTTAGCACTCATACATTAAAAGATTTGATATCCATCTTTAATTCTTTCTGCTTGAGAGGCTGGTAGTAATCCCTGGATCACCAGTACAGCCAAAGGAATGTCTAGTACTCTCTGAGCCTTGTGTGACATCTCCTTCCCTGGGTTCATTCTAGATAGTGCCTTGCTTTCAGAGCTATTTTGCTAAAATGTTCAGTTTAATTTTACACTTGGTCAAAGGATAGATATATTTGTTCTTTTCTTTTAGCTCTCTCTCATCTTCTTCACTTCCTTAAATTACTTTCAAAACTCTCTTCATGCTCATGTGATCACGTACTAGTGCAATACTGCTTTTAGTAGGAACTTTGGAGGAGATGTTGACTTATGCACAAACATCAAGCTTGTCTCTCCCAGAAACCATCTGAAACACAAACATTTAGAAAAGCCTGTGCTGACACAGAATTACTGTAGAGGGAGCTACTAATATGCCAAACATTCTAATGAAATTCTGCTATTTCTTTGTAACTGCCACTATGTTGAGTGATGGTGTCACATGCTGCTTCCCTTTTGGAAAGCAAAGAATCATCACAGAAGACTATTAGAGCCGATGCTGAAGACCCCTACTCCTTCTTTGATGCAGTATGTGGGGCTGGAAATGAGGGCAGCAGTCCTGGAGCAGATGGGGAACAATCCAGTTGAAGGCCCTTTTACCACTTGGAATCAATGGCATTTGGTAAAAACCCTCATGGGCCACTTTGGTGGTCAAAATGTGGAATATTAAGGGCTTTTTCCATGGATGATAGAAAGTGACTATATGAATGAGATTTGATGTAGCCTAAAAGTACATCTTGAAAGAAGCTAGGAGAAATTGAAAATAAACTGTGTAAAAATCCACTATCCATCTGAGAAGTGTGCAGGTGGAGTCTGGACAGAGAGTCATACCCATGGAGAAGCTATCCATATAATTTTGTGTATTTATGTCCTTCAATAAATCTTTTTTTCTGCATTTAAAAGGGACTAAATAATAATAAAGTAAAAGCCAATGTAGATATAATTTTCACAAAATTGATTATATCCAAGGGAAAGGAAAAGGATCCAATGATTATTTCAATTGGAAAGCAAAACGTTCCATGAGCAAATTCTCTATATATTCCTAACAGTAATAACTTAAAAGCTGGGCATAAAATTATGTTTTAAATGATTTTATATCCATCCTGAAGGTATGGATCAAAAGCATGAAAAATGTGCTTATCTTTTTCTTACCAATTCCATTTCCAAAAGTTGAGGTAAGGAATAATTCAGAAATGCACACAATATTTCTTTCTCAGGGTTGTTATCATTAATATTAAAAATTGAGCACGACTTCCATATTCAACATTTATAGTTAAGATCTTGACAGTGTAGACACGCCCCATGCTCCCACACACAGTCACACCATTGTTTGGCCTTGGGAAATCACACTATAGAACAGAGGTTGGGGCTAGGTATTATTTTAGTTTTGGGCATATGTGATGTTTACTGCAATAATTTAACTTTGCTGCTGTAGTGGAAAAGCAGCCATATACAACCTATAAATGAATGAATGTGCCTTTATTAAAGTAAAACTTTTATCATGAACCTTGAAGTTTCAGTTTCACACAATTTTTTTGCATCACAAAATAATACTCTTCTTTTGATTTCCCCCCCCAGCCATTTAACATTTTTAAGAGTTACTAGCTCACAGGCTATATGAAAATATGCACTAGGCAGGATTTTATCCCTGCTAGACAGGAGTATTTTGTGATGGAATATGAATTGATCATGTGTTGATAAATGATAAAAAATAAGTTATGAAGAATATGTATGCTATCTTCTTCAGTTTTTAAAATTAAAAGCACATGCTGTTCAAGAGCATGAGCTGTAGAGAAGAGTAATTTAGGTGTCAACTTTGAAAATCTGGAAAGCAATGCATACATATGAGAATCAGAATCAAACATGGTCCAAGATGAGACTTAAAAAATAGCACGTACGTTTTCCTATTTCTTTCCTGGACACTACCACTTCTGTGACAAGATCACTAGTGTAGTCTCCTGGAAAGATGTGAGACATACAGGAGACCTAAGTTGTCCCAGTCAAGACTATCTTATACCCGCCAGACCCAGCCACCTGCCAGGTGAATCGCAATGCATGAGAGACCTCTGCTAAAACCACCAGTAAGAAATGGTGATGATTTTCAGTTAAGTTTTGGGTGGTCTTCTATGTATCAGTGCTAACTGGGTCAGCTAGGTTTGAGTGCTGTGACCAACATCTAAATCTGTAGATGGTTCAACAGGTATAAGAGAGGCAGGAAAACAGATGAGCGATAATGGAGTGGTTACCGAGGAAATCAGCTCAGGGCAGAGAGTGGGACTCCACAATGTGGTAGACCTTCATCCCTGGGGCTACATTTCATCTGGTCCTAGGGCTGCATGCCATCTTGTTTATTGTTCTTTTATTTACCAGAGAATGGTAATTGTTACCAAGAACAAGTTCTGTAGCAGATATCCCATGTTAGAGTGGAACACTCTTTGCTGAGGAAGTTAGAAGTGTTGAGTTAGAAGTGTTGGAGTTTCCAAGGTATTGTGCTGGCAGCTGCCTTCAGTATTGTTTTCTGGCTACTAATTTGCAATTTGGATTCCAAATATCTCATTTTTAAAAATAATGTTTTGGGAGGAAATAAGGATTCTTGTATGGGTGAGTATCTTTAGCTTGTCACAAAATCCTCCAAATTCCAGAGAAGGATACATGCAGTAGGGACTTCTCTGACCCTAGACAGTTATGACTTTCTTGTTGGTCAAGATTGGTACCTTTACATTGTATTACATCCAAAGGAGGGTCTCTACATTTCTCCATAAGTGTGCATGATGAATTTAGCAACTTGAGATTGCTTTGGTGAGGGTAAAACTTGCAAAACTTCCTTCTTTCTGGAAAATTATTTTCCAGTCAGAATTTACAATCAGTTATAGAAATCTCACTCTGATGAGTAGAAATAACTTTATATTGTTCAATCCGGCATAATAATTTACACCCCCCTCACACAGAGTACCCCATTTATTCTCAATATAATCATATAAGACACATATTAGCATTCACATTTTAAACAGGAAGAAACTAAAGATAAAGAATAATTTATTACAGGTTCCAGTTCACTAAGTGGAAGAAATGACATGGAACACCCAGGTCTTTGATTTAAACTGCAAACCCCTGTCCATGATTCTCCCTGATCACTGTTCTTAAGTTAGCTCTACAGTATGATTGATTTAACCAATTCTCTCCTTCCAAGGCTGAAGAACTGGTCCTTCTTGAACATCATTTGGTTTTGCCAGGGAGCCTAGCTACAGAGCATGGCAGTGGCTCCAAACATTCGTAAAACTCCTCATCTGTGTATTGAATCCATGAGATTTATGTTTGTTTGTTTGTTTATTTATTTATTTATTTTGGTTCCAAGGATTGAACTCGGGACCTTGCACTTGCGGAGCAGGCTCCAGAATCACTGAGCTAAATCCCTGGCCCTCCATGAGATTTATGTATAGCATTCTAGAGTCTTTCTAGATTGGTTCTTCATCAAATGTGTGTTAATTAAATTGTGGAACTGTGCAAGATTCTTCTCACAGCATTTTTCTTTTATGTTCCATGCTTCCTCTGTTGACATCACCACTCTTCCAATTCTTAGGACTTTTTAGTCTCCTTTTAATTTTTTTTCTCATTCTCATTTTTGAACAGTGGCATCTAACCAGATGCCAAGCTATGTGGGTCCCCTCCCCGTGACTTTACTATTCTCCCTTTCCTTCCCTCCTTTCTCATTCCAAGGCTATGGCTGGTCAGGCCCTAGCGGTCTTGTGACAGCTGTGTGCTCACTGAGCGTTTTCATGGGAGTCTGCTTTCTTCTCCCTCTTTCCCCTCCCATCCTTTATGCTCATTGCCTCCAGATTAACCTTCGCAAGCTGAGCACTATCAACTCCATATTCTCAGAAATTTTCAGTGCATCGCCACTGATCACAAATAAGGTAGGGGATATCACAAAGCCCTCTTCCTCCTCTCAACTCCTGACAATCACCGAGTTTTTACTGTCTCCATACTTTTGCCTTTTCCAGTAATATGTAGCATTTTCAGGTCGGCTTCTTTTCCTTAGTAGTTCATATGTGAGTTTTCTGTATGTCTTTTCAGCCTTTGATAGCTTCTTTATAGCACGGAGTAATAGTCTGCTGTCTCGGGACAACTGAGTTAAGGATATGTTGGCTGCTTCTAAGTTTTGGCAATCATGAATATAGCTGGGTTCAACATTTTTGTGTAAGTTTTTGAGTGGACATTAATTTTGACTCATTTTGGTAAATACCAAGTAACATGATTGCAGGATTATGTTAGTAAAAATATATTTAACTTTGTAAGAAACTTCAAATTGTCTTCCAGATTGACTGTATACTGTTTTGTATTCCTTTTCCTCCATAGTCAGCCACAGATGAGCTTCTTTTGCTTTATACGATTGCACTTGGTGTTCTCAGTATTTTGGAGTTGGGTCATTCTTAGAAGTGGGTAGTGATATTTCATTGTTGCTTTAATTTGCATTTCATAATGATAAATGATGTAAAAATTTTTCCATATACTTGTTTCTTGTCTGTATATCTTATTTTTAAATTTTTTGCCTATTTTAAGTGAAGTTATTTTCTTAAGTCTTAACTTTGTCTACTTTAGATGACAGTCCTTTATCAGATGTGTATTGGTTTGTTTTTTGTTTCTGTAACAAAATGCCTGAGACTCAGTAGTTAATAAAGAAATTAATTTAGCTCAGAGTTTTCAAGTCCAGGCCTAGGAAATCTTATCTATTAAGATCCCCTGGCCACCTGACATGACAGAAGAGCTGAAAGGGAAAACTGCCACATATAGAGGGGAGCACATGGTGACATAAGAAGACAGATTCAGGGGCTGTATTGGTCACTTTCCTATTGCTGAGACAAAATACCTGACACCCAAATCTCAAAGGCACAGTTTATTTGAAAGATTCAGTTCATGGTTGGTTGGCTACAAGGCAGTGACGGCATGGTGGAAGGGTGGAAAAAAGGTGCTCACCTTAGGGAGCAGAGGAAGAAGGGAGGAGCCAGGGAGGGCATCTACTCTCCAAGGAAGCCCCCATGACATGCTTCTTCCGGCCAGGCCCCCTCCCCAGCATATATAGCTATGAACTCATCAGTAGATTAATCTGCTCAAGACAATTGCCTTCCAAAAGCCCCATTACTGAACACCTTAGGCTTTTGGGGCACATTATAAACCATAATAGAGGCTGAGCTTGTTCTCTTTATGACAACACCCTCTGACAGGAACTAACTGCAATCTCATGAAAACTGTAGGAGTCCCTTCTGAGAGTGACATTCCCAAAGACCTAAACACCTTCAGGAGGCCACCCCTCTCCACGCTGGTCAAGCTTGGAAGAAACATAAACCACAGCAAAGGGTCTCTTACAAATATTCTCACCCAGTTTGTGGCTTGTCTTTTCATTCTCTTGATAGCATCTTTTACAGAACAGAAATTTAAAAAATTTCAATGTAGTTTACTTCCTCAGTTGTTTCACACATCAACCCTCTGGTGATGTACCTAGAGAGTCATTATCATGTGCTATGTACCTCTGAGAGTTTTACAGTTTTGCATTTCACACTTAGATCTATGATCCATCTTGAGTTAACATTTTTGAGAGTGCAAAGTCTACATCCAGATTCCTTTATTCAATTTTTTGGTGCATGTGTGTGTCTATTTCAATACCATTTGTTAAAAACATTATTTTGCTCCATTACATTTTCTTTGCTCCTTTGTCAAAGATCAGTTGATTATATTTATGTGAGTCCATTTCTATGTCTTCTGTTCTGTTCTATTGATCTGTTCATCCCTTCTGTTGCCAATACCACATTGTCTTGATTGATGAAGCTTTGCAGTAATTCTTTAAGTCCAGTAGTCTTGTTAGTTTTCCAAGTTTGTTCTTCTCTTTCAATACCCTGTTGGCCATACTGGGTCTTTTGCTTCTCTGTATAAACATTAAGATTGCTTTGTCAATATCCATAGAATAACTTGCTGAGATTGTGATCAAGACTCATTAAATCTATAGATCAATTTGGAAAGAACTGACATCTTGGAAAGCATTGTGTCTTTTTATCTCTAAATATGGAATATTTCCTGATGTATTTAGTTCTTTGATTTCTTTCAATAGAGTGTGTAGTTTTCTTCATGTGGATGGTGTACAAATTTAGATTCATATATACATACTTCATTTTTGGGGATATTTATATAAATATTATTGTGTTTTTAATTTCCAGTTCTGGTTATTCATTGGTAGCGTATAGCCAAGTTATTAATTTTGAATTGCAAAACCATGCTGCAATCACTTATTATTTCTGAGATTTTTGTAAATTCTTTCAGATTTTCTCCAGAGGCAGTTTTTTTTTTTTTTGGTACCGGGGATCGAACTCAGGTCCTTGCGCTTGCAAGGCAGGCAGCGGAACCACAGAGGCAGTTTTATACTCTAAAAACAAAGGTAATCTAAGATTTTCACAATTTGATCTCAACCTTGTTTTCATATCACTGTTTGCTATTTACTCTCAATAATCAATTATTTGTTACCTTTTTAAACTCTTGAGATTTCCTCCCTTTATATTTTTCATGGAGGAACAGGTGATATATGTAAGGGAGGTGATGTATGTAACTTCTGAAGTCGGATTATTCCTAGTTTTGTCATTAACCAACTGTGAGACCTTATTTAACACCATTCATTTGTAAAGTGGAGATAAGAGTATCTCATACTTGCCCAAAAGATTAATGAGAGAAAGTGCTTGGCAGAGAGGGGGTAAATACTTGAAAAATAGCAGATAAGATGGCAGGTATTTTACTGAGACATGAAGGGTTTTTTTCATATTTTTCCTTTTCATTTTTTTTCTCCCTGTCAGATTTGAAGTCTTTGGGTGGAAGGTGGGATGGAAGATGATTTTAGTCAAGACTTTTTGATTTTTATTTTGAATAGACTATGACTTCGGAGGGGAGCACTGTTTGAAGAATTCAGGAAAGCCTCTGGGAGAAATGTGGAGAAAAGAAGGTAGTGTCTGCTGATGTAGAGAGATCCTCAGGTGGGACAGAGAATGTTTGGACCCTGTCCTTTTCCACCCGGTCATGTCAGGAGGACGGTAGGACCCAGAGGAAAGGATGCTACGGCACTAGAGAGACTGATTTCCGCATCTCCAGAGATTGTGTTGAAAGGCTAAGGAAATAGCTGAGTGCAGCATCAGAGACTATCCTAAGACATTAGCATGCAGGCAAAGGTCACGGGGGGCAGCAGATCTATGGCTAAGGAGACTTCTTTGATGCCTTAGATAAAAGTTCTTTTTCTATCTTATTGCAGTCTTTTGTTTATTTTTTTTTTTTTTCTTGGCTTTTCTTAGTCTATGTTTTCAGTACGTAAAGATTACATTCACTGTAGGTAATTGGTAGGCCTAAGAATCCTGGCACAGCTCTGGGGTGGGAAGGTGGAGGGCTCCAGTCTGATGAAGGTTATATTTCCCATTAGCCTAGCCAAGGAATTTGGAGTTAGAAGTTGATTTATGGCGAATAAAAAAATAATTATCGTACACGTGAGTTTGTGAACTGATACATAATAACCACCCTGTCATCTTAGCCACCGCAGGAATTATTATCATTGTTATTATAGTTCTCACACTTTCTGCAGTGTAATCTTTCCTCTTGTCTATAAACCCAAGCACTATCCATATTCTCAGTCCCATCTCCTTTGTTCTCTCCATGAAGCATAGCCTAATCGAATCTCTCCACTGAACACACATTTGCAAAGTTTTTTGCTTATGTGCTGCTGTAACTACCAGTAGCAGGCTGGAGAGTTCTTGAGTGAGGAATTTATTTCTGATTCAGCATTTATTCCTGGTACCTGTTTTATACATCCTGAAGTTTAATATTAAGACAAAAATGGTGGAAACTATGGGGCCACACATGAAAAGTGGGAAATCTCCAATTCCCTCCTTCATTTCTATGGGTTAGACATGATTTTAAAATGCAAGAGCATGAGTCTTCTCTGAGCTGTTAACTTTGTCACATTAAGTGTTTCAAACATCTCTGGTAGACCCTTGTCCTTCTTGGGCATAGCAGCTTGGATATTATCTTGGTATTTTAATGCTAAGCAATTGTGAATCTTCAAAAGGAAGATGGGAGCTTTATTTTAGAAATCCAAGATAGTTTGTAACACATGAAGACCTGTATTTGTACCACAGCCAGTGAAGATTAGGAGGGATTGTGTAATCTATTTACATCAACATAAATGAATTTGAGATGTCTCATTTTACTCTCATGTGCAGTTAACTTGATGAATTCACCTGGTACTAGCCCGCATCAGCTTTTTTCTTATCTGGATTAGTTTAGGAACCTGAAAAATGCTTTGGTGCTGGGCATAGGGGTCCTCATCTTGTAATGGTGCCTATACAGGGCCTTGGAAAGCAGAGAGAGTGGGGTGGGGGAGGGGGAATCTATGCTCAAGGAATGGCAAGCTGGTTCAGTTCTGCATCATTCTCAGGGTTCTTCATTTTCAGGTAATTTTTTTCTTTAGGAATTTAGTCATCAGGTCCCCTCTGGTTTATGTAGCTGTGAAACACTGAACATTAATTTGCTTTTAGCCCTATGTGAATAGCCAAAATGATCTGTTCCTTTAGAAAATACATATTTTATTCTGTCCATTGCATCTAAATGAATCTGCTGCAAAGCTGTGTTTACTCAAAACCATATGCAAATATTGACATGCCTTGCAATGAAGTAAGCTTGGTAGGTTTTGGAAGAAAAACATAATGCAGATAAACATTTATAAGCAATTCAAATATTAAAGAGCTTAAGCATTTCTAAAGACATCCACATAGGGGTTTTCCCCAGGATGTTGTTATGGTGCTGCAGTCATTTGAGAAATATAGTTACTGAACTACATAGCTCTTGTGTATGAAAATCTGTTTGTGTTTCTGATAGCAATAAAGCCACTATGTTAGGCATTCATACCATTCTTTACAGTGGTCCTTGGGGAGATAAGCTCAGCTTGCTATTCTCTTTTAAGGTGATACTGTAGTAAAATGGGATAGTAAATTTCACAAACTATCATAAGTATTGCAAATATTCATGAAAATCATGGGTAAGGATTGTTTTAAATGTTTATTCTAATGTTAAGAGGTATATAACTTTCTAGCTGAATATGTCATTTTAACCTTGTGCCTGACATTTACCTCTAATACAGGATGACTTTTATTAAAACGTTATTGAACTAGGTTAGTATACATGCCACTACTGTTTCCTTTCTATTTTTCCTTTTTTATATGCAGTCATATTGAAATGCAGTTTTAACTTTCTTTAAGCCCTGAGGAACACCCAAAATGGGTAAATTCCTATCTCAAGACAAACTTCAGAAATGCCAGAGTTTCCTTTACTCCCCACCACCCCTAGGGAAAATCTTTCATAATGATGCTTTATAATAAAACGTATAGTACAATTATGAATTATTAACTACATAAGTCGCAAATGAAACCTAAACTTTGCTTGTCTTTTCATCATGTCATGTTTCTTAAATAAGAAAAAAATCATTTTGAAAGAAATAAAAATAACATCCATAGAAGATTCTTTGAGTTCAGCTTTAAAAACAAAACAAAACAAAACAAAAACTAAACAAAAAACAAACCAAGGAAAGACTAGATAAATAAGTGACTAATAAATTAATTAACACACAGGTTAGATTTAATTTATTTACCCAATAATAGTTATTGTGAATTTTTTTTTGAAAGTCACTGGCTAAATCCTGTTAGGATACATAATTCTATGAGACAGAGAGCGTTGAAGGAAATTATGGTCTTTGAGTTGAGTTATGATAGGTGCACACATATCAACAAAGCAGTGCAATAAAATGTTACTGCTACAAGGGAAGTACAAATAAGACCTACAGAGGTGAGAGACAGTCAGGCTTGCTTGGGAATGATTTTCTGCTTCATCCTGGCCTCCAGTAGAAGGTTCATAAAGGGAAATAGCCAAAAATAAAACTAGAAGTGTGAGTCTGGATCTTAATTGTGAAGTCTCTAATTCTTCTATGAGGCATTTTATTAATTAATTAATTAATTTTTTTCTGTAACTGTTTTTAAATGTTTTTTGTTTTTTTCCTTTTTTTTTAAGCACTAGTCTGTGCTTTGTGAACAGAATCAAGACATTAACAAAGATCAGCTTCCCTGAAGAAAAGCATTTCTATACCACAAAGACAGCTACATGTTTCACTGCCATTACACAGCTCAAAGCAGGAAAAGGAAATATTTACAAAATACAAGTTTTTAAATTTTTGTTTTTACAATGCTAAAAGGGTTATTCAGAATTTTCAACCTTATAAATAGAAGAAGCATTTTATGCATATGGGATATGGTGGATTAAAGTTGTTTAAAAGAAACAATGACAAACCCTTTAACTTGCAAACAGAACCCCCCCCCATCACTAATGTTGAAAATTGTGAAAAAACTCCTGAACCATTCAGCAATTTGTCTACTATTTTCATATGATTATAAAATGGCAGGAGATGTTTATGATGTGCCTTATCTATGCCTGACACCATGGCAGGCACTGGGGCTGATGATATAGAGGGCTAAAGGGTGGCTGCACTCCTGATGTTGAAAGCAGAATGCAGGAATCTGGTGGTACAATGGGCAGGGCAGCTGTGGCTGAATAGGAGACTGCCATTTTCTCCTCCTGACCTACTCTCCAGGAGCTCCTTCCATTTTGTTCTGGGTTCTAACTTTTGTGAAATGCATGAAATGACTCCCTTGTTCGTGACTAGGAGTGAGGTCAGAGGGTGGAGAGGCCGAGACTGGAATATTTATTCTCTGGCTCTTTCCCTACTGAGCCACTTTCATTTGGTTGTGATCCTCTATGAAAGGCGATTTCTCCTTTGGGGACCCCTCTTCACATAGCCCTTCTTGAGTTCTGGTAACTTCTCTTCCCTCGCCCTCTAAGAGGTGGTAATGAATGCTTGTTATCCCAATCATGGGTTATTATCCCGACCCTTTGTTCCTTTCTTTTGCTATTTATGCCTTTTCTTGCTGATGGGGTCGCTGACTGATACAGATATGCTGCTATATTAATTTCTGGAGGGTAATGCAACACATTGCTGTGAATTTCATGGTTTAAAACAACAGGCATTTGTTCTAGTAAAGTCTTGAAAAGTAGAAATCTGAAATTAGTATGATGTGGAGAAAGGAAAGAGTTGCAGGGCTGCATTTCCTCCAGATGTGTTTGGAGAGAAACTGTTTTCTGCCTCTCTCAGCTTCCGGTTGGCTGCAGGCATTCCTTGGTTTATAAACAATCCCTGTCTCCATGTTTGTACCTCCGTATTTATCGATGTGTATCTTTTTCTCTTCTGTTTGTGTAAAATTTCCTTCTGCCTCTATTCTTTTGAAGATCCGTGACTGTGTTTAAGGTCCTCTATGAAAGGGTCTCCGAAGAAGGGAGGCACACGGACGTTTAAGCAAGCCTTATTGGGGCAGCAGTCTGCAGCCTGCCGGGCTGACTCACAGAATGGAGACCAGCAACTCTATGGGCTGAGCTGGAAGCTTATATAGGGGTCTTGCGGGTGGGAGAGCACTAGGCCATTGGTGGGGGTGGGGGATTGGGGCTGGGGTGTGTAGCAACAGGTTCAGTTGGGGGGATGGAGTCACCGCTTTCGGGAAGCCCCTATCTTACTGGAACATCTGACCACGAAACCGGTGGGGCAGAAAGACCTTAACTAGGCAGAGAGTCACTAACAAAGGGAGGTCATGCCTTAGTTATATGGAAGTTCCCTGTTCCCCGTGGCTTGAGAGGGGCAGGGCGAAAGGAGAGGAGGGGGCTTGCTCTGTGGGGGCTCTGAAATACCTGACACTCTACAAGATCCTTAATCACATCTGCAAAAATTTCTTTCCTTTAAAGGTAAGGTGTACAGGTTCCTGAGATCAGGCCCTGATGTGCGCGCACGTGCGTGTGTGTGCACGTGTGTGAGGGGTCGGGTCATCATTCATTCTGCTACAGATGAGGAAGTGTAAGCTGCTAGGATACCTAAAGCAGAGAAGGACTGACCAGCCCACCAGATCCAGGCATGGCTTCCCAAAGAGTGAAGAATGTGAAAGCTGGAATTCCAAGAATTAGCACAAGCTACCTAGAAAAGGGAACCAGGGAATAGAAGTGAATGGGGGGCTATTCAAAGCAATGAATAGGTGGAGCCAAAGCCCAGGAGAGAGATAGCACATGAATGACACATCTGAACATTTGCCTGCCTGTGAGTGTGGCTGGCAGGGAGAGGTGAGACGAGATGGTGCGAGAAAGGGTAGGGAGCTGGCTGGCCTGAGATGGGGCCACAGCATAAAATGTTTTCTCACTGACCCTAAGGAACTTGGACTTAGCACCAGCACCGTTGGCAAAAAAAGACATTCACTGCATATTTTTAAATCAAGGAGTGATATGATAAAAGTAGGGCTTTCAAAAGGTGAATATAATGTTGAGATCCAGGGCTGATTACAGCAGGGAGAATCTGGAGGCAGGGACCCAGCTGAGCTATGAGAGGAAAATTTCACTGATGTTGGCTATTCAGTAAATATCTGAGCATATTAGACTCTGAGTAGAATGTGCTCAGTGTCCTCAGTCATCTGTGAATGGATGGTTAACTTGCAACAACATGTGAGATGTGTGAATAGATGAAGAAGAGGGTAAAAACAGCCTGGGGTGTGTTCTAGGAGCATTTATAAGGTATATAAGTTAGTTGAACAGAGTTCTCTTGTTCGCAGATTATTTCCTATTTCGGAAATATGTAATGTACTTCCTATCAGTGTTTTGCTAGATACCATATTACTGATTCTACAAAGAAAAGTTACTATTCGAAATTTAATCCTGGAGGTCAAAGGCCAGGAATAAAACATCTGGGGCTCTAGGAAACTATTTCCAATGAAATTGTCATGACATTCTCTGGAAAAATATTCATCAGAAGCGTATGATTTTGAGGCATTCTAAAAAATGCTAGAAGAAAACAAACATAGTACAAGTGCTCTGTGTAATTTTAGGAGTGTAATTTGAATGCCTGACATTTTCTTATACACTGTAATAATGATAAATACAAAAGAATTTAATAATAACAGAATAACAATAAGTTATTCTGGCAGAATGTGAACAAGTCTTGTTACTAAGTTACTCTTTCTTTATTCAAATATTCTCCTCTGAAGTAAAATAATTAGACCAGTAAGTCTTGTTTATAATTTTGAGTTTAGAAGATCATGACAGAAAATTAAATACCAAGTTGTCCGAATTTTGCTCTCTTCCAACCAAGTCATACTGTAAAACACCATTTATCTCTAGGGGAAAAAAAATCTATATTCAATTATCTATTATTCAGTTTTGACAACTTCTTAATTAGACAAATTGGATCTCCACCAGACTTTAGTATGCAACTTCAGCTCTTTCAAAAAGATAGCTGGTGAGTTTGTTATACGTGGATGTTATGAAACTATATTTTTTTGAAAATTAAGAAGCAATGATGGACAGATAGCAATGAGGATGCCCAGAAACGTGCCTGTAGCCAGAGTTCAGAAGCAAGATTGAGCTGAGATATGAATGTGCTCATCCAAGATCCAAAAAAAGAAAAATGTGTACTACAGAAAGGTTTACACTGGAGGGCAAAGCTATCAAGACTTGATTACTCCATGACCTGACTAAAATAAAACTGCAAAAGCAGAGGTATTGATAGAAATGATTCATTAAATAAATAAAAGAGAATCAGAAAAACTTCACTTGTGATAAAAAACAAGGAGCTAATAAAATTAATGTATGTTTTGGACAAAGCATAAAGTAATGAGATAGAGGTTAGAATCCAAGGGTTATGATTGTGAAGTGTTACTGAGAAACTTCAGAGATTTTTACTGTATCCAGTTAGCTGAGGTGGAACTACATTTCCAAGAATTCTCATCTGTCCCTGATACTAGGGCAGGGTTTGGCCACCAAAGCAACCTTGATGAAATTTGAAAGCAGAAGTGAGGTAGCAGCTCTTCTGCTCTCCAGGGAGGACCCAGCTTGTACCTAGTACTTACATGCTGCACTCAGTGTCAGCCTCAACCTGCCTCCAAGGATCCAGGCCATCCTTTTGTGTTCCATTGTCTTCTTGCCTCCTCCTTTCTTCCCAACTGCTGGCCCTTCTGACCTACAGCGACTTTATGCCCACCACTGGATCCAGAGACTACAGCCATCTGTAGACTTCTCTGCATCTCCTACACATGGGCCCTAGTCACTCCCTCCTGGACCTCAGAACCTTAGCTCCACCCTTGGTCATCTCAAGTCTCATCTTTACACCAAAACACTTATTCAAACCCCAGTGGATACAGATACCCATCTTTTGCAGCACTTACCTTCTACAGGAAGGAAAATATACAGTCCAATTTAAAACATCATGGAATTGCAAAAGAGGATGCGCACACACATTCACAGGTTAATGTTCTTCCTTGGGAGGAGAATACCTGCATTCCTGTGTGGCTTCCTGTCCTGGTTAACCGGGATTAGTCCCTTTGTCTCTCCTCCTATCCTGCTGTGGTTATATTCTGAAGTTCCTCCTTTGGAACAGACAAGGTCCAAAACTGTGTGAAATCTAAAGATTAGAAGTCATGGGATAGCCATTTTCATTAGCCTATATCCCAAGCTCTCCTTTGGGTGGAGTTGGAAGAGGTATACAGATGGAGAACAGAGTTTGAATGTTTGGAAGGTGCTAAGCTGTGAAGAAAGATTGTGTAGATGTTCTCTCCTTCTAAACCAAACAGATTTAGCTGTGAACACTGATGTAAAGCAGTGGTGATGAGATTTCATGCAGAGAAAGGGAACTGGTGAGTGTCAGCAACTTCCAGCAGGAGTTTTCATCACAACACTTCCCAAAACTTGTTAGTCTTTCCGATGTAGCCGAGACCAGTGCTTTGGGGAATGCAGGCTTTGAAGGAGTTTTCTTGGACTTTGCTGTTAAACACTTCTGAAATTTGACAAAAATGCTTGAATTAATTTGATTTCCGTGCCACTTTGTATACTAAGCCAAGAAATTGTATCCTATTCTGTTTCCCAATCTCAAAGAGCTCTCAGCTCTGTTGTTCAAACAAATTCAGTCAATAGATGTATAATAGACCCCAGATGGCAGGCTAACCTGGTGACCACCTTGTTAGAGAATAAAAGCCACCACATTTGACTCCTCTATATAAAATGAAACACTACAAATACCTTTTTCCCATGTGGTTTTCATTTCCTCAGAAAAACCAACAAAGTTCTCTAATACATGCGAAAATGTCTCTTTTCTTTTTCTCCTTATTCTTAGCCAGATTTTAATGGAGACTTGGTAGGTGAATGAGTTTCTTCAGAGTATGTTCTGGGCCATCTTTTCTCCATTTTCCCTTAGCACAGTCCAAAGAGAGATTAAAGACTTTATAGCCTCTTTCTTTTAAACCTCTAAAGAGGCATGAAGGCATATGAGAATATTATGCTAACAGTTAAAACATGATACTTAGTGTTAAAAATAAATCAATCACCATAAAGTAAAAAAAAAATGACAAAAGTCTCCAAACAAAACCTGAGGCACCATTGCATACAATGATTTAGCCACTGTCACTTTTATAAATCACATTAACTAAGGAAAACTGTGTCTCCCAAGCACTGAATATCTCAAAGTCTAAACCAGGGCTTCCAGACACAAACCTCATCTGGGATTTAGTGTCATAAAAAGACAGAATGTCACCAGACAGAATAAGAAGGCCCTTCTAAAAAGGAGTTGGGGACTCAATTTTGCATAGGCACATTATTACTGTGTTGTCACAAAAAAGTATTTAAGAAGAATCTGTGAGAGCCCTAGGCTGATTTATTTGGCAGAGTTAGAAAGTAAGAGGAAAATAGGGAAGGGGCTTGGATTTGAGAAGCAGAAGGGAACGCTGGCTATTAACTAAGGAATGAGGTCAGCTTTTGTAGTGGCTGAAGTGGAATAGGGTATGGTTGATCACCTCAGTTCTGGGTCTGCAGGATGGCTCTGTGAGAAGTTCTTATTGCTTGAGGGGCCATCTGCTCTCCATAAGATGATTGTTTCTACTTAGGGCCACCTCAGTTTTGCAGAGGCTGTGCTGGAATCCAAGGTGACTATGGGTTTGGGGCAACCCCTGTAGACTTCCAGGCACTCATGGATAATTGAGTGTTCCTGTAAATCTCTACTCTTGATGTCATTAGTCTTGAAAGGGAACTAAATTGGTTATTTAAATTTAGGGCTAATCAACCTTGTAAACACTCCCTAAATAATTAATATGTCTATATGCTGAGCAAGGCATTGCCCAAAAATTTTAAGGTAATAAAGGAGAGAGATACAAAATGAAAGTCAAGCTTTGTTCAACTTTCAGTTACTCATTGGACATCTGAGGCCTAAGTGAAATGGTTTTTTTAAAAAAATTTAAGCAAAAACAGCTAAGTCCCTAGCTGTCTCAGAAGAAAACACGCATCAAGCTTTTAATAAGAAACAGGTTAAGGATCCAGGAGTATACCTGGGTTTTGTTCCCATGAGGGCCTTTGATCATGTCAGAAAGAGAAAATGTAGGAGAAAGATGAGCACTTCCAGGGTTTGTAGAGATTGGTCTTTTTGGGATAGTTTTCCAGATTTCCTCATCTGTTGAATATAAAACTCAGTTTTAAGAAATTTCTCACTGAGATGTAATTGGAAACTAAAATTCCCACATCAAGGAAGAAAAATGCTTTTATTATTATTGCAAATTTTCTCTGATGTGGTATAATGATGTGGTGAAACAGCCAGAGCTTCTACCCGCAAATCTTAGCACTGCCAGCTTCACAGCCCTCCTTGCTGAAGGTCTTGATACATCCACACAGAAGAGACTTGGGACTAAAACATGCTTTACTGTCTATTAAGGCAGGTAGCTCTCCACCTTGTCAAACTTTGCTAGTCCTTTTATCTTCTCAGGCTGATGCAGAGCTAGACCTTATGAATTTCTCATGGCTTTTGTTACGCATTTGGCCTTTTATTGGGAAAATGGTGATCTCTCCCTAGTCAGAAGGACTTAGCTCGAGTAGCTCTGTGGGAGGATAAGAAGCGTCACCCTTTCCCCAAAAGAATACTCTATATGAAACACATTTGAAGCTCATTGTTCTGCTAAATGCAGGTTCCACAAATGACACCATAGTTAATAGTTCTTGCTTTATACCTTTCTTTCATTCACTCATGTATCCACTATATATTTATTGGGGATTCTCAGTGTTCTAAGACATATGTGGTAGGGCAGGTGGGGAGAGAGAGAGAAAGAGAGAGAGTGAGTGAGAGAGACTTATTTTCTATTCTCAGGCAATTTTTCTCTAAGACAGACATTACATAAATACACAAACAAATGGATAATTTCAAATTGTGCTGAATTTCTGCAAGAAATTTTGTTTGTGATTAGTGGATTTTGTAGGGTAACTTGAATCCGGATATAGGAGATAGAGAAAGAGTCATTAAAGAAGGGATGTTTCAGCTGGGGCATGAATGATGAGTCTGAGTTAAGTGATCAAAGAGTGGAGAGAAGGAAACATTTTTAGCAAAAAAGACAATTACCAAGGTCTTGGGACTACCATTTCTTTGGAATATGGTTGAAGTTTATGTAATATGGAGACTAAGGTACATGACTGGGAATTTCTCTTAAAATTTATCCATTTATGATCCATTTGGGCCATGATTACACCCTTCAATATTTTTTGCAAGCATGTATAACTGATATACTATACATGTGAGAACTTACTTCAGTGATACTTGAAATAAAAACTGAAGCAATAGCACTGATATATAATCAAATGCTGTAATGTAGAAGGAAGAGAACATAAAGAAGGGGCTTCAGCTTAAGCAGAGGAAGGGCACCCTGGTCTGGTGGACAAGATCAGATTGGCCTCTTCACAAGAGAATGGCACTAACATTTATGGAACCACTGGGGTAGACTAGGGGCTGGTTACTTTCTACTGCTTCACAAGTATGGTGGTTCTTGTGACTTCTTCCTAATGTTTAAGGGATTTCCTCCTAGTATAAGATATAGATGAGTGGTTATTCTTGTCCTTGGACATATCATTGTGCTCTCTGCTATTATAATGCACTTGGTCCTTGTGATAAAGGGTAGGAGATAAGGGAAGGGCACATTCCATACATTATTAGTAGGGGAGGATCGGGAAAAAGAGATGTCTCTTCCCCTGTGGCCTGAGAATCGACCTGCTTCCCACACACAATTTCTTGTCCTCATGAGATTTTCTGTCCAATTTCACAACTATAGGTCTGAATTCTGCTGGCCAACTTTAAAGGACATGTCAGTGAAGTAAATGGATAAAATATACTGCACTCACGTTCTGTTGTCCAGCATGTCAGTAACCACCTCTCTACTTTTTTAAGCATTGCTCCTCCTATCTTCCATGCACATAAGCCCCACTGATTTCATGGCACATTTCTTCCTTCCTTCCTTGGCCATGGGAGACATGATCAGAGGGAGGGCTGCACTGGGCCTCCCATCTTTAACTAGGGGTCACTAAATATATTTGGAATTTATTCATTGTCTTTACCTTCACCACCACTGGTTCAGGCAAAGACATTTTTTCACTTCAGCATCATTTTTTTTTTGCCCTATTTTTTCCTTCTTTCCATTCTCTACCTCCCAGAAGTTGCAGAGATATTTTAAAAAGCACACCTGGCTGTGTATCAATATATTGAAAACCCACTCTCAAGCAGCACTCAGTACCATTTGATTCCTGTTACTTCTTTGGTGGTACTGGGCTGATTTTTAGTTTCTGGAAGGGGCCATGTTCCCTGCCAACTCCAATCATCACACTATGGCTTATCTCTGCCTGAATGCTCCAAGAAAATGTATAATGATTTTATCTTGTGGGCCAAAATCAGCTTGGTGGCAGAAAGATGCTTAAGGTGAAATGTGAGGGATTTGGGGTGTTAAGCAACTGAAGGTTTAATCCTTACAGATACATGGGGAATAGATAACCTGAGTGGGGAGAGCATGTAACATGTGATGCTTCCCTAAGAAGTGTCTGGAGGTGTTGAGAGTGAGAGGTCCAGTGAGGATTTGGGTTTTTTGTGGAGCTTTGAAAGCACTGAAGATGGAAAAACACATTCATTAGGGTTGATCACTGTCAGGAGTCATAGCCAAATCTCCCCTCTTTCTTTCTTTTCTCTTAATATTGGGGATTAAACTCCAGTCCTCGTGTGTGCTAGCCAAGTGTTCCACAACTGAGCTACATCCCTAGCATTCCCTAAACTTTAATTTGGAAAGATATCAACCCCCAACACTGTTCTGTATAACTGTACAATTAAATCTGTACAACTTTTACTTAGATTTACCAGTTGTCTATATTTTGCCACATTTTCCATAAATATATTCATGTGACTATGAATAGTTATTTATGAATGACTAAAGAGGCAGTCAAGAATTAGCAATGCATTTTTTTCTGTTGAATTCTTTACTATGTGTCTCTTAAGACTAAGGGCATTAACCTACATTACTATAAGTATTATCCTTAGGAAATTAAATATCAATATGTTACTTTTTCTATGAATGTATAGAGACTCAGAAGACTGACACCGGACGACTAATATAAAACAGATAAACAAAACCCTCAAAAACAAACGAAACCAACCAGCAGACCAAACTAACACTTTGAATTATAGGTGACTTTTGCTTTTTGCCTTATGGGAATATTTTGGTTACTCCAATTTCTCAATATTTGTTTGAATTCTTTCATCTAACTGAAAATTACATAAATATGTAGAAGTAGAGCCTCAAATATAAAGAGTGCAATAAAAGTCATTCTTCTCTGTTGGTGTGAAAGTTCTGAAACCTCTCAGAAAGATAGGCATGCAGTACCTATCAAAAAAATTTAAAAACAAGCACATTTAGTGCAAGAAGTCCAAGTCCAGGTGCACACACAAATGCACACCATATGTGTGGGGACTGCTGTGTTTGGATATGGTTTGAGTGTGTCTCTTTCAAAGGCTCATGTGCTAAAGGCTTGGCCCTTAGTATGACCATGTTTGGGTGGTGGACCCTTAAAGAGAAGGGCTCTATCCTGAGGCAATCAGGTCACTGGGGCACCACCCTCAAAGGGATTGATGTAGTGATCACCAGACTCCAGTCAACTCCTGTGACTAAGTTGCTATCAAAAGAGCAAGCCTGGCCTTTGAATCTCTCCTGCTTCCTACCTTGGCACAGCACTGCTGTCTTCCACTTGCTCTTGTTCACACCATGATCCCATCCATCATGCTGTGATGTATTCAGAAGCCCACACCAGAAGTGGAGCTAATGGGGATGCCTTATCCTGGATGGTCAGTCCCAAGACTGAGCTACAAATTCTCTTGTCTTTATATGTTACCCAGCCTTGGGTAGTATGTTATAGTAACAGAAAACAACTGAATATAGGGATATATTTATATTTAGGTACAATATTGAATGCAGCTTAAAAGCTAAATAATAAAAGTTTGGTTGAATAAATTATTCAGATAATTTATCTTTTTTGGTTTGATTAAAAAATAATGTTTTTAAAAATAATGACATGGTAAAATTTTTATGAAAAGAAAAAAAGGTTAAAAGACACTTAAAAATTCCATGAAAGTATAATTCTATATATGCACATGTATTCTGTATAATACATATGCTGTCGTATACTGAAAAAGAATCGGAGAGGATGAACCAAAATGTCCAGAGCAGTTACCTCCAAGTGATGAAATCATGAACCATTTCAGTTTTCTTTTTTATGCTTTCCTGAATTTTCCAAAATTTCTCCAATAAATAGGAAATTGCTATTGTTTCTAAATAAAAATTTTATTACAAAGTAACTACATTTACATTATAGAAAATGAAGACAGAAGAAAAAAATTAAAACCTCTTATAATTCTGAGCACTTAAAATTGTAAACATTTTCTCTATATCCCTTCACCATATGTATATGAATACATGCCATATGTATGTGCACGTACACATGTGTTGTCTTTATAGATCCATGTATGTGTAGAACTGTATATGTGTGTATAGATACATGTGTGTACATAAATTTGTATGTGTGTATAGATATATATGTGTATAGATACATATATGTGTGCATACAGATAGATATGTGTAGAGAAATGTATGTGTATAAATGCATATGTGTGTCTTATTTATCAGAGATAGTGTTAAGCTTGCGATGAAGATAATTTGGAACCTTCTTACAGTGGCCAGATGTGAACCATTAACTAGAAAATAACAAGCAATACATAGAGAAAAGAAAATTGTAGGTGAATTGATCTGCAGCTATTAATTAGACATATATACACACACGGATATATTGATCTAACTTATTTTAAATAAGATAGCAATCTATGCAGTTTTATTTTTCATTTAGCAACCCATTGTGAGTCCTTTCCAATATCACTTGACATTCATTTCTGATGCCTGCTGTATTTTATTGCATAGCATATACTGGTAAAGCAATATTTCTAAGATAAATTGATCTGAACACATCCAAGTTTATTACTTATTAATGAGGAAACTACCAGGCACCCATGATTTTCAATGTTGGTGTATATTTAAATCACCTGAGAAATTTTCAAAAGTCCTGAAGTCTGGAACTCACCTCCAGGGTGTCTGATCTAATTGAACTGGGGTAGAGTCTAGAAATACTAAGTATTTTTGAAAAGCACCTGAAAGTGTTTCAAATATGAGCGAGGATTATGATCCACCAAAGATACATGCCAGTTTGATGCAGCTTGGGAGGAAAGAGGTACAAATATAAAAGCTCTAACTTAGCTCAGACTGCTGTTTGGCAGTTTGATTTCTGTGGCGCTGTTCATTAGTGACAGGGTTAAATTGGCAATATGGATGATTCTGAGCCATTTCCCACAATTATCAGAGATGAACCAGTTACTGCAAATAACACACGGTATATGCGGACACGAATAATAAGTAAATTGATCTGTGGCTATTAATTAAACATAGCAAGTCACAAAGAGTTATTCTCTGACAGGAGCCAATTAATAAGTAGATGGCAGATGTGTTCAGTGGGGGTCAGTTAGTAGCACAGTCCTGCTTCTCCTCAAGCAGCTGTTAGTGAATTTTTCTAGCAAATCCTCAAAAATGGTGAATTTTCAGTTTACTTAGTTATCAATGTTTTTGGAAAAAGAGTTTCTTCCTCACCACAGTAGTATGTTCAGCTAATATATCTTATTTCATACATTGCAAGATGCACATTTTCCTATTTTATCACCTTTGAAATTTGGATGTATGTTAAAAATGAAATGATACAAGAATTATATGATTGTTTTCTTTCATAGTGCTACATAAAATAAATGACATTGTGGGACTGCTTAAAGCCAGCAGTGCAATGAAGTGTATTAAAAACACTCACACTCTGATCATTTCTTTACTCTTTTCCTGCCATCTTCCTGGGATAAACTTCCATCATCTTTTGCCTTAATTATCACAAAAGCCTCCTAAATTGTCATTCTATTTCTATGTCTTGTCATGCTTTAATCCATTCCAAGCCCAGACAAGAGTACTCCTGTTAAACTGAGGCCTGGCCTTCTCCTCAGGACCCTGCTTCTCCAGCATTCCTTCTAAGGTGGCCCCTGCTATCCCCTAGTCCCTGTTCCTCTGTGTCTCTGAGGTGGGGACCAATCTTTCCTGCTCCCCATCCCCACTTCCTCCCATTCTCCCTGCTTTTTCTGCTTGGAACCCTGAGCTCTGCATTTCCTGTCATCATACCAAGACCAGCCCATCAAGACTCATCTTGGTTGCAGTCCATATCCATGAAGGTACAGGCTTCCACTGCACTGCCATTCTGTCCATGCTACTCTTGTCATGATTCTTGGTGAGTTAAACACACACTTGGAAAATCCTACAATTTCCATGGCTTCTTTTTCTCCTCCTCCTTCTTTCCATCCTTCTCCTCCTCCTTTTTCTCCTCCTCTTCCTCCTTTTCCTCTTCTTTTCTTCTCCTTCTCTGTCTCCTCCTCTTCCTCTTTCCTTTCATCTTCCCCTTTCTCTGCCCCTTCCCTTTCCTCCTCTTTCTTCTCCTCTTCCTCCTCTTCATTTGTCTTTGTTGCTGGGCCCAAATTTGGCCAACCTCTGGCTTCAGCCCCCAGAGTACCAGGGTTTGCCAACATGTGGCTTCATCTATTATTTAGAGATCTTGGCCCCTTTATTTACCTTGTCATTCAGTTTCATGATAAACCTCCATCTTGGCTCCAACCTCTATCTCCTTTAAAATAGCACTCTGCAACTCTCCCACCACCTTTCCTGCTCATCCTTTAGTACCTGACTTCAGTAATTTCAGTCTCCACCCAGAACTTCAGTGCATTGATTTTACCATCTCTTCGTTTTCAGTCACTCTCCATATTTCCCCCTACTCCATGATCCCCTACCCTCTGTCGTACTGTTTGGTGAAGCCCTTGAGGAACCCTCCTAGCCCTGGACCACAGCAGTGTGGGGCTGGAGTAAACCACACCCCTATCTGACCGCTCTCACCTTCCACTGATGGTCAGTAGCCTCACACATTCCTTTAAAGCTGCCAGGTGATCCCATTATATTTTCCAAGTTTATTTTCATTTCTACTATTTTAGATGGAGATTTTTTACTTTTTCTTCTTCCCTTCAACCTCACTTATTTTCTGTCTACCTTCACTTAGCAGATGATAAAAAAAGAATAAATCAAAGAGCTTTCACCAATTCCCACCCCTGTATCTAACTCCCTACTTGCATTTGTGCTTTTATGTTTTACATTCTAGGGTGTGTGTGAAATTCTGAGACTATCCATACTCCCAGATGATACTGGGCAGCAAGTCCCCTTTACGTCCCTCCAGTAATTTCCTATCTCCCTTCTGCACCCTCAGTTTTCCACATTCTTCTGGGTCATTCCCTGTGCAGAAACATGCTCTTATTTCTCCCAATTCAAAAATCAGTCAAACTTTCTTGTCCTCATCAACTTCTTTCTCTTCCTACTTTTAGAAAAACTCCAGAGAGAACCGTCAACTTCTATGTCTCTAATTTCAGTTCTCTCTTGAACCCATTCCAAACACATTTGCAACCCCTTTCCACTCCCAGAGCTCTTGTAAAGATCCTACTAATAACTTTCCCAGTGCACAGCCTAATGCCATGTCTCCATTTTTTACTTGACGAATCAAAATAGACAAACATCCTCTTAGCATCACTTCTCTTAGTCATTGGGATACTGTTTTTCTCCCTCTTTACCAGTTGTTCCTTTTTATTCTTTTGTGTTGATTTTTGCCTTTATTTTCCTAACCTCTACATGTGTGCCCTGAGGTCCAGCTATGGACTGAATTTATTGTTATTTATTACTTCAAATCTCTAGAAGATCTTAAGTGTCCATAGCTTTAAATTTACTAAAAGCTGATGACTCCAAAAATAGTATGTCCTGTTTGGATAGTTCCTGAACTCCAGACCTACATATGCAGCTCCTTACTTACTATCTCCTCTGGCATGATTAATGGGATCTCAACATTAGTGGTCTCAAATATAACTCCTTATATTTCTCCTTCAATTTGTTTCTTGTAAGAAAAAATGTGGACATAGAAGGGTTGTGGATGTTACAGAACACAGAAGAAATGGAGGGCCTTATTCAAATAAAAGCACTATGCAGTTTAATTAGTACTGTGGGTGGATTTATATATTTGTAATTATAGCAATTCCACAAGACAAGGAAATATATTTTTATCTCCTTCAAACATCAGCAGGTTTAAAAATTCCATTTTAACAGGGAACTTAGAAAAAATAGGATTTTGCTTTCCTTGCTTTATTAGCTATGTCTTACATTTTTTATTTGAAAAATGATTTATGTCTCATGATTTAATATGTGATTTCTTTTCATTATTCATGTAATCTCAATCAGAATGAAACCCCCCCCCCAATTTTACTTTCTTTCCCTAGTGAAAGTGAAAAATAATGTAGGAAGTCATGGAGTTAGGGTCTATGAAAGATTCAATTATTCATAGAAGAAAAGCCCACAGAAATTTCAATATTCAGGAGTTACCTGAAAACCCTTGGGAAAAGTCCATGGAAATAAAATTTTTTAGGTATATAATAGGTACATACAGCTCTTTAAGTCAAAACAAATGTGCCTCTAAGTGCCACATAAGCACAGGACCCATCTCATCTTGTTTTCTCTCTCTGTATTATTGCTTCTTTTCTTCCTTAGTGGATTTCTCTCAGCATCATAATAGCATACTGAAATATTTTCCAACGTGAAGTGGAAAACAAAACTCTCTTTACCCCTCAGTCCTTCTGTCACTATCCAATTTCTCTGCTCATTTGCATAGAATAAACTCTTGAAGGTATTTTTCATATTCCTTCCCTCTTACCCACATTCATTTGTATCCATTAGAATTAGGTTTGGCTTCATATGGTAGAAAATATAAAAGTAAATGGAAAGACAGAGTCATTTTCTGTTTTTTATAACATGAGACCAGAGGTGGGTTGGTTGGGGAGGGTGTGGTGAGTCCATAAACATATAGCATACAGCTTTCTTCTCAATCATCTTAGCTCACTGCTAAAGCCATATGGGCTACAAAGGCTGCTGCTGCTCCAGTCAACATGTCTATTTTTTTTTAGTGCACAGAGGTTACAAACAAGGGAAGATGTGGTAGATTTTACTATTTGTGCAAAGCTCTTAACTTTACTCCCCTGCCATGGCTTCCAATGGGTAGAGAGTAATAACTCTTTAGGTTCAGATATAAAAATTTTTGAGCAATGGGTAGAAATGATGATGCAGGTGCTGAGCCTAAGCATCAGGAGTTTCAGCAAGTTTCCATATGCCCCATTGGAGCTTTCCACCCAGTCACAGAAGCAGCTAGTCTTTCTCTCACCTTAGATTGGAAGCAACAAGAATCTTCACCCCACTTTTGCTCACTGGTCACACAGTCACATCTGGATGAAAGAGAGACTGGAAAATAGAATTGGATGCATTTTTCCCAAATAAAGCAGAGTTCTTGTGACTAAAGAAGACAGCATATGGCTGCTGGGTGTCACATAGGCCCACTCAGGCTTTCCTCCATTTCTCCTGTGCAGCAGCTCTTGTCATGTAAGATCCACTCATTACTGCCACAGTCCACCCCTTGAAACACATCCTTATTTTACTTCAGGTACCTCATCTTTCTTTCCACTTCTCTATCCGCTGTGTTTCCACCCTTCTCCCTGAATACTCATTGCTGCTAGGAGTTCAGTTCATAGGCTCATCCATTCTCTATTGATTTTTACTCTGTGAGAGACCCAATCTAATCATCCCTAAGGTCTGGATGTATCTCCACATACAACCTGAGGATGTCAGCCCTAAGCTTTCACTCAACTTCAAATCTGCCTATCCAGTTGCCTTCTCAACCTCTCACTCATGTTTAGTAGGCATCTGCTAGGTAGCATCCTACCAGAGCCGAGCTACCCCTTTCACTTACAACTGCTCCTCCTGCAGCCTTCCTCAGAGTAATTCCATGTCTTCTGGAAGCTCAGGCTGAAAATCGTTCCTATCTTTTTCTCAGTTTCTATTTCCAAAACCATCAGCAAATTCTATCACCTATGTCTTGAAAATACAAAAGAAAAAACTTGCTATATTTATAAATGAAATAGTACACATCAACAAAAAGCAATGAACTCAGAACATAAGAACTACCTGGATTAATCTCACAGGCATAACACTGAGTGAAATATACCAGGCATGAAAGAGTACATACTACATTATTCTGTTTATATGGATTGCATGAACAGATAAGACATATCCTTAGTAATGGAGGTCAGCATAAGGGTGATCTCTGCAGAGAATTACTGCAAGGAAGAATTATAACAAGACAGGAAGTCTTCCACTTGGCTTCCTTAGGACACACAGCTGGCAACATTAACCAAGGGATTCATCTAAGACTTGCCAGTCTTAATGTCGGTGAGTTACCGTTCAATAAAAAAACTATTATTGGTTTATATGATTGGTTTCTTATGAATAATTTATAGTCTGTAGATTTGCTATGGTAAAATAAAAAATTGACTCATAATGCTAACCAGGTACCTTAGAATGGCCACTCTTCACTCTGTGTACCATGATTTCTTCCTGGGATGTCTGAAATAGCTTCCTGGTCAGCATCCTGACTGCACCATTTAGCTCCTTTTCAGTGTATTACCCACATAGCACCAAGAACATCCCTTTAAAGGTTAAGGTAGAGCGTACCAACCTCTGCAGAAACCCTCCAAATCTTCCACTTTTTACTCGAGTACAAGGCAAAGCTGCTGCTCAAGAGTCATCTGAGCATCGAGGACCTCTGTGACCACCTTGTGCATATGGTGTTGGATTTTCTTTCTCACCATCTTGGCACTCCCTACTACCTTTCCCTGATGTATTTTCCTGTATAACTCCAATCACTTTATATGTTATATATTTAATGACTCATTTCATTTATTTTTCTCTTTCCCTTCCCCACAAGAGCATAAGGTGAGGTTTATGTACTTTCTCTTGAACCTAAATGGACTCACGGAGACATACAGAGTATGATGATGGAGGTGAGACTGTGACCATTTGCCTGAGACAGGGATCCTGGAGATCCTGGAGGCTTCTACTTCCTCTCCCTTAGGAGATGCCCTTTGGAATTCCTGAGTGACTGTGCTCCCTCTGGAATGTGTACTTGCTCCAGTGACTGTCCCTGCAGTGTCAAGCCTTCTAGTATTGTCTGCCAAGATGTCAGACATAAGAACAAGGCCATCTTGAACTCTCTCTACCAGCCACTTTCCATCTGGATACCATCAGGTGACCTAAGCCATAGCCATATGGAGCAGAGAAGCTGAGTTCCTGAGGTGATAATCAGGAGGTACATTAAGATTGTTGATGTTGTAAACCATAATATTTGAAGGTATATTGTAAAGCAGCACTAGTTAACCAGAGAGAAATGGTGTGTGTGTGTGTGTGTGTTTGTGTTGGGAGGCTGACAACTGGCAGGTTTTATTTCAGGGTGTGTATACAAGGAGCAGACAGATAGGCTTCCTCCTCACTCTGTGTCACAGTTAACAGGGCTTTATCCTGTGACAGAACCCACAGCTGGGCCCTTCAGACAGATCATGCCATGTCATGAGGGAAGAGAGTTTAGAATTCAGTATGGAGCTAGGAGTTAACTGCTACCTGTCTCTCTGTACATGTGAAGTGTTGGAGATCCACCCCTGGTGTGCCACTTTCACTCTTCTGTTCATCTTGATCACTGAACAGGAGACTCTGAGGTGGTGGCGGTAGAGCATCAGAGTCCCCTCGGCCTGTCTGATGTGCTCTGAGCCACACTCCCCTGCAGTGTGGCACGTTCTCTGATTCACCCCTTGCCTCTTTCTTGCCCATAGATGTTCGTGAAAGTATAAATCTAATCAAGGGTTTCAATTATATCGTCATAGAAGTAACAGGATTCCTCCTTTCTTTTGTCTTTGTTGTCATTTCCAAGAAATTTGGGTGTGGATGTGGGTGGGGGGAACACAGGCGTTTCATTCTTCCTCTTAAACCCACCACATACTCCTACATTGAAAAACACACAACAGGAATCCTTCAAATGAAAGGACCATCAGTAAATTGTATGAGTGAAGAAATACAATACTGAGTTTTGGCTGTCCTGGACCTCCTTTGTTTCCTCTTCTTTAGATGTACCCTCATAATGTGCTGGACCCAGGATTCAGGAAATGCAAACTCACTCTGAAGATCCAAAGCTGCCTCTATCAGAGGGAGAAAGAAAGGAGGGCAGCGTCGTGGAGAGAAGAAGCTGTCCCCAGTCAGGTTCCTTAATAAGACTTTCAGTCCAGGAGCCAGTGTGCAAAGTTGAATGACAAGACATGTAAAGTCTAGGTGCAGCCTAGACATATTTTATTATTCTAAGATGCTTATTCTTTAATGAACTGAATTACACACATTATTACTATATAATTTAGAGCAACACATAGACTTTTTAGTGCACAACCAAGTAAAATGTTCATTAAACATTTTTAATGATGTGACCAAATGCTTATGATAAAACATTGAGAACAAAAGCAAAAAAGAAAAGCACAGTTCAGAATGTTATCTAGCCTGTGCCTTAAATAATTTGAAAAATATCATAAAATGGGGATTGTGTGTGGACACGATTATTTGTTTGGAAGGGTTGAGGGTTTTTAATTTAAAAATAGCTTCTATGTAATCTAAATATGTATTTTTTTAAAAAGCAAAAAAAAGGCCGGGGATTTAGCTCAGTGGTTCCGCTGCCTGCTGCGCAAGGGCAAGAACCTGAGTTCAATTCCTGGTACCAAAACAAACAAACAAAAAACAAACAAATAAAAACCAGCAAAAAGCAAAAAAAGAAAAAAAAGTTTGACAGGATATAAGATTTCTTTAAATCTGGTCTAAAATGGATCAGTAAGGGTTTATGTCCAAGGATATGGCTAATAATTTAGACTGATTATCTCACTTAAAACAACTAGAAATCTTGCATAAAAATGTTAAAATCAGTATTAAAATTATCTAAAAGTACCTAGCTAATACAGTAAACAAACACCAGGTCAAATCTCAGTGAAGTTGGCCTCCTTGGGCGGTCAACCAGACAAGAAAGCCTTGCTCTTGTCCGGCCAGTTTTGGGAAATTTGCCAAAGTGAGCAGGAAACCTACTGGGGGCCAGAGAGCAAAGCCTAGTACTATCCATGCTGGAGTTATTAGGAGGGGAACATTCCTTGGAAAACCAGAAGTCCAGATTCCACGCTACCAGGAGATATGTCAGCTCTGCACCTGGGGACCACAAAGAGATGTCTTGATTTCAGCAAGTAAGAGGTGAAACTGGCATCCACTGTCCCAACTTTCACCTTACCTGGGTACAGAATGGACCTAAGTTTTATGGAGATTGACATTTACACAATTTGGGAGCACATTAAGGAAAAAAATCTTACAATTCAAATACATAGTTAGGTACAAATGTGAATATTAATTTTGAACAGCAGTTATAAAATATTCCAAATTTAAAAAGCCAACACATGTCATGGATATAAAATTCAGAAAAATAAAGCAACTCAATAACAAGAGAATCCTTTTTTCCCACTTTTTAATTTATTCTTAGCTGACTTGATAGCCTCTTTATATGATTTTGTAATGTTTCTTTGTATATAAAGAACATAAAGATGATTTAGTCTGTACTTTAGAACGGTGATAGAAATTTATTTTATTATTGATGGTTTAGAAAAGTTCTTTTAAGATTCATAACTCCTTACTAGTGATGTTTAGGATTATTATTAAGTTTGGCAAATTCAGTCCTAAGTTGTTTTATTAGTACTTCCATATATGAATGATAAAATTTCAGAGCATTTCAAGTTTTCTTGGAAAATGACTAATTTTAATTACTCTTTAATTTAATGATGCCATTAACCAGTTTGCTGTTGATGTTCAGGTAGTAGTGGCATCTAATTAGTTCTTTATCACCTTAGCTGAAGTCAGTGTTTTGAGTAAAATTGGTGAGAAATTTAAATCTTTTTTTAATGTGTTCAGCTATTTGACTTGTTCATTTTTGCATTTTCAAGCTGTCTAAGAATCCTTTCCTTTCTTTATCTGTAATTTATATCTATCTCCTATTAATCATTTACTGTTCTTGGTATAGTCTAAAATTTTTTACTACTATTTGCTTTTCTATTTTTTTTAGTTTTATTTCTACTTTATTATAAAAACAATATTTGTAATGGCATTCTAATGGAAGCCTTTACATCTTTTAGAGAGATTTTTCTTTTCACCAAAGTACACAAAACACCAAAAAACATTTCATTTAAACATGGGCATTAGATCCACATGCCAAAGCCAATTATTAGCAAATCTTCTACAGTTGTCACCAAGGTCTTAGAAGGAGGTAGGTGTTGAAAAAACATCAGAATCCTCCTTCAGAGCTGCATAATAGCTGAAGCTATAATCTATTGTTTATCTCTTCTGAAAGCTCCTCTAACATGTCAGCAAAGGAAATTAAAATCTTAATTAACCCTTTTCATTAGATGTAACAATGAACACAGTTCTTCCACCCTAGCCAGGATAATGAAGGACTAGAACATGAGAAATTCCACCTTGTCTCAGATCAAGATTTCAACCAATCATTTCTTACAGTGACACCAAGAATACCTTGCTCTTTCCTATGGAAAACCCCAGAGACTATTGTTGGACTTTGGACAACCTTCATGTTTATTATGACGCCGTTCCTTAATTTACTTAATCCTTTGTTGAACACATACCTGTTGTTTTGTCTACCCAGAAACTATTTTCCAGAAATTACCTTATCCCATTGCCTAGTGTATAAGGCTGCAAGAGGATTTGCAATATTCCTATAATGTGGCATAATTCATTGTTTGAAGGTTGGTATCTGACTTTAAGTGGCTCTATTGCTCCCTTACTCGGGAATTTAAAAACTGAAACTGAGAACCAGATCATCTCTATCTAGGTGGCTAGATCATAAGTGCTAACTTGGAAACTGCTGCTGGTGACAGGTGGACTGAAAATAAGAAAGATGGCTGCATTGAAAAAATGAAGGTGATACAGAGAAAGGAGGAGAGGTAAAGGTCAAAGGTAAATTTCTGGACTTGCTCTTCCTCTCCATTTGGTGGTACAATTCCTAGCATCTCTTGGATTCCATGAATTAATCCAGTAATTTTCCAATAAATTCACCTTTTTTCCCCTCCATTAACGTTATTGGTATATTTTAGGTATAAAATACAGTTACATTCATCATTGGGATCTTGTACCATTACATGAGTATCTTGGTTCTTATTTTTTTCCCCATTCCTAGCCCTCCCTTCACCCCCTCCACCCTTCCCTATTTGCAGAGACCTTGTTTCCATTTTTTTTCCTCTTCTCATATTTTTTCCTTTCCCTTTTTTCCCTCCTCCACCCCGTCCCAATTCCCCTGGTCTTTTAGACCTTTTCTTCCTGTTACAGAATATCACTTATACATTTTTTAAATTACAATATTAAGATCTAGGAGACATTACCACAGATTTTACAGAATTTAAAAGGATATAGAAAGCATATTACAAAAATCTTTTTTGAAATAAATGTGACAAC
>NW_004624841.1:6259662-6311408 GCF_000247695.1 Heterocephalus glaber | reverse complement strand
TGTTCCATCTTGTTTCCCTTTGGTGTTGCTGTAGGTGATCTGGAAGTCTGTTTTTGAGGCTTGTTTATGTGTTTTCTCATTTCCACGGGGTGGGGAGGGTGCTTCTGGCAGCCACACGGCTCACTTTCTCTGCCCTAGGAGCTTGGGATGGCGGTGGGGGAGCTTCCTTCCGGGTTCTGGGACCAGCTGAGCTTCTCTGCCCTAGGAGCCTGGGATGGTACCAGGGAGCTTCCTTCCGGGTCCTATTTGCTTTGCTTGATGTCAGAATAATTTTTATCTTTCTTTATTCGTCTCTATCACCAGTTTTATGTGTCCGATTAATTTGAATGAACATTTCTTTTCAGTTTTTTAAAAGTAAATCTGACAAGGTAGAGGCATTATTATATTCATCTAATTCAGGAGTCCATTATTTACTACTCATTTTATTGAAATATTCCAAAACGTTTTTCTAAATTTCAGTTAAAGTGGCATATTTGGACTTAACTTTTTGAATAAATACTTTGTACCTCATTTGTCTGAGTCTTTGACAATCTATATTTGAATCTTTAAAATGTCACTCTCTTCCTTTTACAAGTTTGGACAGTTTTATAATGGGCAAGGCATCTCATTATACTTCTTACCTTATTTAAAGAAAATTCCACATTAGCATGTATATTTAAAACACTCTACAGAAAGAATAACTTGAAAAGAAAAACTGTCACTGTGGCAGTATTCCAAAGTAGTGAATAATTTCAGGAACTGGGCACACAGGACGAAGAGAAAGAATGGGTAATGAGCATTTTAAAATGTTTCCACCCTGCACCTGTGTGATCAGGTGTCTGTGTGACCATGTTGCACTGCTATAGAACTTGTCTAAAGTTGTTGAATGAACTTAGAGATAGAAAGTTTTCAGTTGATAAGGAAGTTAGAAACCATGCTCAGAGTTTTTGTTGTTTTTCTTTTTTGTGTGTGCTATTTGTGCTTAAATAGAGTTTAAATAATTCCCAAATTAGTGCATGTCCTATGTGGTGAGAAAATTGCAATAATATAATAGCATTTGTTGTCTAGTTTGTTTATTTAAGTTACCACTTTATTTTATATTTGTTTTCATTATTTTTATTAATCATTCACAAACTATTTAAAATAAATTATATGTTTTTCCATTTGGGATTTTGCAGTTGCTCATGCAACCCAAGGCATCAAATTTAGCAGGGAGATAATTTCCATGATGTTTGTGTTATTTGAAGATTACTATTACTATTTTTTAAAAAGAATACCACTCTCATCACCTATGAAACTTATTTTGCTTAGACATTTAATATTGGCAACTGCCCTTTTCATCACTTAAACAAATAGATTTCTATATTTTCTGTTTGTCCATTTTCTTTTTGGTCCTATAAAATTTTGTTAGTTTTTTTTCCTAGGTGCTTTATAGTTTCATATCCTAACACAAAATGTGCTTTAATAATTATAATCATCTTTTCATTTCTATGTAAAAATGCAATTGAGTTTTGGTGACTTAATATCTGTTTAACTCTAATTCTAATAACTTAATATTTGGGCTAAGCTAATATTCCCTTCTGATGCACCCCATGACCATCTCAGTGCCCATGAATTCACCCTTATTAGTTTGTTGTATCTCCTACCAGACATGTTTCAATTAATTTGAAAACATAAACATATGCTTTCATATGCCTAATACTAATTCTGTCATATTCAAGCTGTATTGTCTCTATCTTCTGAAATGTCAATTACTTCAAAAAATGTCTTCAGAGGAAACTGCTGTGTCTTCTAAAAGTACTGTGAAATATTTTTCTGTGGAAATGTTTGTCAGGGATGGCAATGAACATGGAGTGGAAGATGCTAATGCCAGGGAAATCAGGACTAAGAAAATGAGGAATGACTGCATTTATGGTGGGGATTGTGTGTCAGGTAAAAGAAAAACAGTAGCCCCAAATTTTCTCTATCCTTGCCTGGGCACCCACACACCTTAGCAACAAACAAAGAATTCAGGCCGGGGCTCTGGGTGGCATCAAATGTCTATTAATCATTTTATCTCCATAAGATTAAAGCTTAATGAAGAGGCTAAATGAGTTTCCTTTAAGCATAAAAGGGCTCTTGTTCAATTTTGATAAGACTGCTGCAAAGATGAAGCCTGAATATAAGGTGTGTGTTTTAAGGACTCTGCTTTCAATTATTTTTATCCCTTTATTGTTGAGAAGCAGTTCCTGTATTAGAAGGAGCAGGGACTGAATACTCTTCAGAAATTCATTATACACAGCAGCCACTTTTTAACCTCTGTCTGTGAGTGATTTTTGTAATGTACTCATGGTGGACGATTTTTAAATTCTAAAGGTGAATGAAATGGCATTGTCAGAGCAGTAATGTCTCTGGTGATGAGAATACTAGTGTCTGGGAATTGAGTTCTCCAAAGGAGGGATAGCATGGAAAGAATTAGAAAGAATTGTGTCTTGATTTCCAATACACTAACTTATTCAAAAAACCTTCATCAACTTCTATGGAGGAATCATAGAATGTTAGATTTAAAAGGACATTATAAATAATGTAGTTTGTGAAGTAAATTTTATAGTTGTAATGAAAGGGGCAGACATCTACATGAACAGACCAAGGTCACATTGCTGGTTAGTGGAAGGGACAAGAAACACTTCGGCTACTTAAACTGGGGTTGGTACAATGGATTCTCTGTAGTATGCTAATTTCTTAATTTAACCATGCAGTGATCCATGTATTGATAAAAGAATCTCATTAGAATGAATCTTTTAAGAGATGATATGATGTGGAGGAATGGGCATTCTTCATGGAATTAGATACCCGAAGTTGAAATTTGAATCTTCCACCTGTGACATGGTTTTAGGTAAATTCCTTAACAGTTGCAGTGTAATCACTTGAAATACTTATGCTCAAGGGTTTCTGGGAGAGCTAAGTAACAACAACAGCTACAACAATAACAACAACAACAAATTGAGAAAAGTGCCAATAATGGGCCCAGAGCTTATAGGTCCTGTCTTCATCTTCTCTATTAAAACTGGTATCAAAAGAGAGGAACTAAAGATGCAGAATAAAACCAAACAAACAAAAAAGAGAAATAACTCTTATCTTGGGCTATCTATATATTTCTCTCTTTTCCTTTCTTTTCTAACCTACAAAATTAAGTGAATAATTATAACTGTTTTTGTGTGATCTGAAAAGGGATCTTGAAAATTCTGGTTTGCAGGAAAAGCTGTTTAGGATCTAATTTTACATAATGACCTGTGAAATGCTATAGGAATCTCTGGAACATGTGGTCAGCTCCAGGTCATTTAGGTGGGGAATCAAGAATTCCTGATTTTTTAGGAATTGCCCTCAGTGCACATGAAATTCATTTTGAAAATGCAGAAAAAATTTGTGTCTTATACAAGCAATTGAAATGGTTGGTTGTATTCAGGAAAGCCTGGCTCTGGTGTGGTACTTGTTGGGGTCACCAAAATGTCCTCTGATGGGCTAGCTCATGCTGGTTCAATAAGAATTTTTAAGCCTTACCTTTACTAGTATTGGAAATTCATGGAGAACCAAGCCATGGTGTTCTTTTTTCTAGGTAAAATGCTGATCACCCTTGAAAATAGGAAAGTGAGAACCTGAGATGGAAAATCAACTGAAAATTAAGGGATGGAAAACAATATTCCATGTGACAGGAACCTGGAAAAAAGCAGGGGTAACTACTCTATTTGCAGACAAAGTGGATTTCAAACCAAGATTTATCAGAAGAGATAAGGGCACTGCATACTTGTTTAGGGAATGATCCAAGAGGAGGAGCTAACAGTCATAAATATATATGCACCAAATACCAGCACACCCAAATATATAAAGGCAACATTAATGGAAACGAAAAATCAGATAAGCACTAATACAATTTTAGTGGGGGCCTTCATTACCTCCTTGTTACAAATAGATCAGCTAAACAAAAAAATCAACAAAAAATCAGAGCTGAATCAAACTTTTGAACAAATGGACTTAGTAGATATCTACAGAGTGTTCCACTCCACAACAATAGAATACACATTCTCAGAAGCACCTGGGACTTTCTCCAAAACAGATCACATACTAGATCATAGAACATACTTAAGTAAATGCAAAAAAAATTGAAATTATCCCATGCATATTATCAGACTATAGTGTATACAGTGTAATGACACTGGAAGTCAATGGCAAAAGAAACCACAAAAACTACATTAATACATGGAAAGTAAATAACACCCTCCTATAACAGATGAAACTAAAGAAGAAATTAGACAGTTTCTAAAATTAAATGATAATGCCAATACAATATACTGAAACTTATGGGACACAATGAAAGCAGTCTTATGAGGGAAATTTATAGCAGCAAATTGCCATATCAGAAAAAGAGAGTGAGCTCAAATAAACAACCTAAGGTGGAACCTCAAGCTTCTAGATGAAGAAGAGCAAGTTAAACTCAAAGTGTGTAAAAGCGAGGAAATTATAAAGATCAGAGCAGAAATTAATGCAATCAAGACTAAGAAAATAGTACAAAGAATCAAGGAATTGAAGAGTTGGTTCTTTGAGAGACTGAATAAAATAGACAAACCCTTAACCAACATTATCATAAAGAGGAAAAAAAAGACTCAAATCCATGCAATTAAGAAGGAAAAAGGTGAAATTGCAATAGATTCTGCAGAAATCCAGAAGATCATCAATACCACTTTGAGAACCTGTACTATAATGAGATGGAAAACTCAGAATAAATGGACGGCTTCCTAGATACATATGAATTACCAAAGCTGAATCAAGAAGATATAGAAAATGAAAGTATAAATAAGGACCAAAATGCATAATAGATACTGGGAAATGAGAAGAAGAAAATGTTCAAATGAGAAGGAGAACAAGGGTGGGAGAGGAGGAAAGGAAAGAAGGGACAACAAAAAAAGAGAATAGAAGAAATATATGGAAACCAGGCTTTTGTAAACAAGGAGGGGAAGAGGAGTTGAAGAGAGGTAAGGGGAATGGGCAAAAAAGAGGAAACAAGATATATCATGCACAGGTACAAATTCCCTATGATGAATGTTATCATGTATATCTAAAATGTGCCAATAAAAAGGTACCAATAATAAAAAAATAAAAATTCTGAATAACCCAGTGTCAGTCAATGAAATTAAAGAGGTAACTTAAAAACTACCAACAAAGAAAATTCCAGGTAGTCCTGATGGATTTACTGCTGAATTCTACCAGAACTTAGAGATCTAATGCTACTCTTCCTCAAATTCTTTAATAAAATGGAAAGGGAGCAATACTCCCAAAGTCATTTTTAGAAGAAAGCATCACCCTGATACCAAAACCAGAGAAGGACCCAACCAAAAAGAGAACTACAGGCCAATTTCCCTAAGAAAAATACATGCAAAAATCCTCATTAAGGTACTGGCAAACAGAATGTAGCAAAACTCAAGAAGATTATACACCATGACCAAGTAGGGTGCGTCCCAGGGATGCAGGGATGGTTCAACGTACACAAATCAATAAATGCAATATACCACATTAATAGAACCAAGGACAAAAGCCACATGATCATCTTAACAGATGCAGAAAAAGCATTTGACAAAGTTCAACATTCATTTACGATTAAAAAAACCTCTACAGAAAATTATAATAGAAGGTCTCTATCTCAATCTGATAAAAGCCATCTCTGACAAACCAACAGCCAACATCATACTAAATGAACAAAAACTGAAAGTTTTCATTCTAAAATCAGGAACAAGACAAGGATGCCCATTATCACCATTCCTGTTCAATATTGTTCTGGATACATTAACCACAGCAATTAGACAACAAAAAGAAATAAAAAGAATATGAACAGGAAAGGAAGAAGTTAAATTCTCATTATTTGCTGATGAGATGATACTCTACATAGAATACACAAAAACTCCACCAAAAGACTCCAAGAATTAATAAGCAAATTTGCCAAGATAGCAGGATACAAAGTTAGTACTCAAAAATCCATAGCATTCCTATACATGAATAATAATCTCACTGAGAGAGAAAGGGGGCAAATAATTTCTTTCATAATAGCATCCAAAAAATTGGAATATCTAGGAATCAACCCAGCAGAAGAAAACAAAAACCTCTACTCTGTAAACTATAGCAACTCTGAAAAAAGAGATTGAAGATGATATCAGAAAATGGACCTTTTCTTCCTATTTCAAATTATCAATTATTCGTTTTGATCATTTTAATTCTTATTTACACTTTCAGTTTCTCACTAGAGAAACTATTCGGTATTTACATGTGTATCCTATTCATTTCACTTAAGAGTATGGCCTCAATATGCATCCATTTAGCTATAAATGTCTCTAGTTTCTCATTCATTAGGAGGAGGAGCAGAAAGGAAAGAAGGGAAAGGAAAAATTATGAGAAAAGAAAAAAATGGAAACGAAGTCTATGTAAATAGGGAAGGGTGGAGGGGGTGAAGGGCACACAAGTAATGGGAAAAAAATAAGAACCAAGATACATCATATACATGTACAAGCACCCAATCATAAATGTAAACATATTGTATACCTAAAATGTATCAATAAAAGAATTTAAGGAAAAAAAAAAGAAAATAGAAAGACATTCCTTGATCCTGGGTAGGAAGAACAAAAATAGTGAAAATGGCCATATTTCCAAAACTGCTATATAGATTTAATGCAATCCCAATTGATATTCCAGCAGTATACTTCACAGAACTTGAGAAAACAATCCAAAAATTCATTTGGAGCAAGAAGAGAGCTAGAATAGCAAAAGCAATTCTAGGTAACAGAGACATGGCAGGGGGTATCACAATCCCCAACCTGCAACTATACTACAAATCTACCGTGATAAAACAGCATGGTACTGGGAAAGAAACAGACCCGAGGACCAGTGGAACAGATTAGAAGATGCAGAAACAACTCCAGACACACTCAGCCACCTTATCTTTGACAAAGAAGCCAAACACCCTCACTGGAGGAATGATAGCCTCTTTAATAAATGGTGCTGGAAAAATTGGGTTATAACTTGCCAAAGATTAAATCTAGACCTATGTCACTCACCATATTCTAAACTAAAATTGAAATAGGCTAAAGATCTAAATATTAAAATAGAAACACTAAGCCAGCTGGAAGAGAGGTTAGGTAGAACTTTTGAAGACATTGGCATAGGAAAAGATTTCATGAACAAAACCTCAGTTGCACATGAACTAGCACAAAGAATCAACAAGTGAGATCTCTTCTTATTAAAAAGAAACCATCAACAGTGTGAAGAGACAACCCATAATGTGGGAAAGAATTTTCACCAGCTGTTCTTCAGACAAAGGTCTACTATCTAGAATATATAAAAAGCTTAAAAAAATTAGACCTTTCAAATTTAAAGGCCCAATCCAAAAATGAGATCTGAAATGAACAGACATTTCTCACACAAAGAAGCAGAAATAGCAAATAAACATATGAAAAAATGTCAACATCACTGGTCATTCGAGGGATGCAAATGAAAACATTGTTGAGATTCCACCTCACCCCAGAAAGGATGGCTGCTATCATGAAATCAACCGATAACAAATGCTGGTGGGGCTGTGGGGAAAGAGGAACCCGACTCCACTGCTGGTGGGAGTGTAGACTGGTGCAAGCACTGTGGAAATCAGTATGGAGATACCTCAAAGAACTAGGACTGGAAGTCCCATTTGACCCCGCTCTTCCACTGCTGGGGAATCTTCCCCAAAGAATTAAAAGAATCATACCACAGTGATATATGTGCGTCCGTGTTCATAGCAGCACAGTTTGTGATAGCTAAAACTTGGAAACAGCCCAAATGCCCATCAACTGGAGACTGGATAAAGAAAATGTGTGTTTTTTTTTTTATAAAATGGAGTACTACTCAGCCATATAAAATGAGAAATTAGAGACATTTATAGCTAAGTGGATGCACATTGAGGCCATACTCTTAAGTGAAATAAATAGGAGTACACACATGTATAAATACCGAATAGTTTCTCTGGTGTGAGAAACTGAAAGTGTAAATAAGGACTAAATGTATAATAGGTAATGTGAAATAGGAAGAAAAGGTGCAAAAGGGAAGGAAGTGGGAGAGCTAGGGGAAAGGATAGAAGGGAATGGGATTAATATGAGAAAACGGAAAAATAGGAACAAAATCTTTGTAAATAGGGAGAAATGGAGGGGTTGAAGGGAGGGCTGGGCAAGGGTGAAAAATAAGAACCAAGAGAGACTATGTAAAGGTGCAAATTTCCAATGATGAATGTCATTATATTTTATACCTAAAATGTACCAATGATTAGAATGAAGAATCGATAATGTAAAATAGGAAGAAAAGGTCCAAAGGGGTAGGGGTAGTGGGAGGGGCAGGGGAAAGGAAAGGAGGGAAAGGAAAAATGCTGAGAAATGGAAAAAATGGAAATAAAGTCTTTGTAAATAGAGAAGGGTGGAGGGGGTGAAGGGAGGGCTAGGAATGGGGAAAAAATAAGAACCAAGATGCATTATGTAAAGGTACAATTCCCAATGAGAAATGTAATTGTGTTGTATACCTACAATGTACCAATAAAAGAATTCAATAAAAAAAATAGGGAGGGATGGAGGGGTTGAAGGGAGGGCAGGGGAATGGGGAAAAAATAAAAACCTAGAGAGATTATGTAAATGTTCAAATTTTCAGTGATGAGTGTCATTATATTGTATACCTGAAATGTACCAACAAAATTAATAAAAAAAGAAGAAAATAAATAGATGATTGGATATAATAGAGAGTCCAGAAATAGAATAACATGTATATAGGCAACTGATTTCCAACAACCTTGTAAAGACAGTTAACTGGAGAAAAAAAAAAAGGAATTCAACCAATAACAATTGCTGATGGGGCTGTGGGGAAAAAGGAACACTTTTCCACTGTTGGTGGGAGTGGAAATTGGTACAACCACTATGGATATAAATGTGGAGATTCCTCAAAAAGCTAAAACTAGAGGTTCCATTTGATCCAGCTGTTTCCTTTCTCAGTATCTTCCCAAAAGAGCATCATCACAGTTTTATATCTATACCTATGTTTATAGCAGCACAATTTATAATAGCTAAATCTTAGAAACAGCCCATATGTCCATCTAAAGATGAATAAATAATGACAATGTGGTATTTATACACAATGGAGTATTACTCTGCCATAATGAGGGATAAACTTGAGTCATTTGTAGGAAAATGGATACACCTAGAGACCATAATCTTAAGTGAAATAATTCTAACACATGAGTTTAAATATCAGTCATATTGTTTCTTTTGTGTGAGGAACCCAAAGTGTAAATAAGGAGCATAGTACAGGATAGATATTGAGAAGTAGGAAGAACATGTTCAAATTGGAAGGGGACCAGGGGAACAGGGAGGGGGAAGGGAAGAAGGCAAAAGGAAAAAAGAGACTAGAAGGAAAAAAGGGAAATATAGTTCTTGTAAATGAGAGGGAAAGAAGAGTTGAAGGAAGACAAGCGAATTGGGAAAAAAGAATTAAGATGTATTATGTACAGGTACAAATTCCCTATGATGAATGTGATCAATATGTATAAAAAATAAATACTAATAAAAAATAAAGTTAAAAATAGGAAATGAGGCAGCATAAACAAAGACACATCTTCTCCCTGCTCCTGTAATCCATCCACTATCCACCAAGGAAGGAGAACTCAGGTAGACCCGAGGCCATAGCCTGTGGAGCTCACTGGGCGGCAGGTGGAGCCAAATCATGGAAAGGACCCTGAACACTTACTCTGAGCGCTGATTCTTTTTTTTTTTTGGTACTGGGGATAAAACTCGGGTCTTTGCACTTGCCCTAGCAGGCAAGGAAACCACTGAGCTAAATCCCGGCCCTCTGAGTGCTCTCTTGAAGAAGTGGCAGGAATTAGGGGGGCTCAGACTTTCTAAGAAGGAGGAGACCCACGGTACAGCCAGGCCCTGAGCTCTGGAGGGAGTGCACCCCTCCAATTAGAAGCCAGAAGCAACATATAAGGTGGAAGTAGCAGTTGCACTGGTCTTTTTTATAGATTTAAGGCCTTTCCTCTGAGGAAGAAGTAGCAGGATCTGGAAGGAAGCTTGAGAAATTCAAGGGCTCTGAACCAGGAGGCTGGGACTGATTCCCCAGCAGATGGACAGCAGATGGCAGTAATGACAAGGAGCTTTTGCAGCCTGAGCCTCTCCCTTGGCATTGAACAGATGTACAGCCATGTTTATATAAAGTCCAGGCAGAAGTTAGGAAGAATTGAGGTGCTACTCAGGGAGGCCCAGGCACAGCATGCAGAGGTAGGGGCCACCGGCAGGAACAATTGACTTGGGAAGCCTCTGGCCTTCCCACCTCTGGATGGGACCTTCCCAGAGAAATTAGTGCACCCCAAAAGCCTCAGAGATTGCTGGCGAGGGGGTGCCCATGATTGCTTCTTCTGGGGGAGGCATCCCTCTGGTTTCAGCAGGATTTCAAAAAACGTTCTCTAGTTTTCTAGCAAGAAGTATGGATTTTGTAGTTGACTCTTAATACACTTGGGTCAAATATCTCATACCTTTTTATCTGAGACCCAGGTAGTGTCCTTGTGATTGAGATCTGGCTAACATGGGTGCGAACACCATAGAGAGTAGATCTAGCTAAGATGAAGAGACTGAGAAGACACCAGTCATGATGTTGATGACATGAAACAGCAAAAACCCAAAAATCAAAAAAACAAAAACCAGGTCAGAATCTGAGAGAACTTCAGCTAGGAGACCGTAGACTCTGTTTCTACATGAGGTTATAAAACTATGAAAATTTAGTATAAGCTTTATTCAGCAGGAGGACTAGCTGATAATAAACTGATAGCAAGGCTCCTGGGCATCCAGGGAGGAAAGGCTATGTTTGCATTGGTTAGGAACAATATGACTGAACTTTCCAGAGATTTTATGGGTCCCTCTCCCCAGGGTGCTATAGAAAATAATTTAACATGGACACTCATGTGGTGGGTAGTAGGGAAAGAAATCCCCAGCACCTTCAGTGGCAGCTTGCAGGTCTCCTGCTAGAACTCACCCTCTCTGCTGTGTGGAGTTCTCCTGCGTGGGCAGCCATGGGGTGTGAGTGTTCAGCACCACCTGCTGCTCTCCTGCAGCATTACCTGGACCGAACCCCCTGTGCTCTGCCTTGTGGATGAGTTCTGGTGCTTGATGTGAGTCCTGAAGACCTAGGGGTCAAGATCAAATCCATGTCCTTTCATTTCTTGACTCTACTCCTCCCACTGCTGCTGCTATCCCATTGGCCAGCGTCCTTCAAGCAAGTGGTATAAATAAGTTCTTCTGGGGACCTCTTACTATCTCCCAGGCAGCACCATGGGCTATCTAGCCCTTCTCTCAGTTTCAACCTACCTAGGCTTTACCTAATAGTTAGTAGACATTGCTGGTTCATGGTCGAAGGATGTATGATATGTTCACCTTTAAATATGTACACACATAGTTTTGACCTACATAAAGTCATCTCTGCTTTAGATAGGGAGATGCTGTCAAACATATAGGCACGAGGTAGCTGACAAAGTCCAGTATGCACTCACATCAGGAAAGCACTAATCATGAAAAACAAAAGCTCTCTTTACAGAGAGGAATGTATTGGAGAAAAGGACAATGATATTCTACTAATTCTAGCTTTCTCTAATTATCTTTGTCACTCTGTACTTCTCTTTTACTCTGTGGCTTTGCTATTGTTTCAAATTTGCTTTTTAACTTTCCACCACAGAAGTTGCCATTTTTTATTCTGTTTTGCTCTTCCTTGTTCTGTTTGAACTATTGTTCTTTCTGATGTATAATTACAGCATAAGCCGGAAGTCCTGATAACATTAAGCTGGAAAGCCCCAGTTAATATGCATGTATACCACCAAAAGGAAATGAGCATATTAGTATGATAAATGAAAATGTGTTATCTTGCAGGGCTAGTGAACATGAAGGTTAGGCAATGTGGAGATTCAATGATGTTTCCCTAAGTTCAAGGATTGCATTTGGGAGCTGTGTTTCCCTTGGGTTAGAGGCTGGTGGTAAGTAGCAGAGAATTGAGAGCTGATAAAGGAATTACTAATACTGCCATTTGTTTTACAGATTTCAATTAAAGGATTTAATATGATGGTTAAACTATAAATTACATTTAGTAAAGCTACAAGACTGGCATTTTCCTTAATTTAATATTTCTGCTTAATGCCAGGAGGTGTTAATCCTGGAGGCATTGGGTGGGCTCAGACTCAAACCAAACCCTGGTATTTATGATTCCTGATTAAATAAGAAATACTATGCATTAGACTGGAGAGGGGAATAAAGCAATATTATATTTTTTTCCTTCGTATTTAGTACCAGAATTTAATATAATCCCACTGCACTTGAAACATTTAACAAATCTCAGAATGAACCAAATGTTTGGATAAACCACTGCAATTTCTCTTTCATTAGCCTGACAATTTCAAATGAAGTAGATTTTGCTTTGTTAGGTCTCCAAGCCAATAAAAATGAACATTTAAAGAAAATTAGCCCCACAACATGAAAGTGAATACTTTGTGTTACCACATTAAGAAAGCTTAAAAATTCAGTTTTGGAGAATTTTAAGTAGAATTCTATAATTATTTCTAACCAGGTGAGGAGAATTTATCTTACTTAACCATGAGGCTTAACATAATTTCTCTGGTTCTTTACTTTTTTCATTAGCACTTTGCTAAAGGGGTAACTCTGAGTTATTTCATGTGTATGTGCTCAAAATCTGTGTGCGCTCAGGTCCTTTGTGTAAAATTATGTAGTAGTATTTTCATATAATCTACATACTTTAAATAATCTCTGGATCACCTATAATACAATGTAAATGATATGTAGGTAGTGGCTACATTGTATTGACTAAAGAATAATGATATGAAAAAAAAATCTGCCTGTTCAGAATATACAATTTTATTGTTAACTCAAATATTTTTGATCTGTTGTTGGTTGAAGCCTATAGATAAGGGGGATGACTATATATATTATAGGCAATATGTACCATATGTTATTATATGATATGTAATGTTTATCTTTTTCTCCAAGTTCATTTAGCTTGATTTTTCATTTGAATTTTTCAGTGAGGCCAATCACTTGGCAAAGGTAAATCTTTAGGATACAGTGTCCTGTGCCTTCTTGAACCTGAGGTCCTGGTGATTGGAATCTGGCTGATATGGGTGAGAACTCCATAGAGAGGTGAAAAAGATAAAGAGACTAAGAAAACACCAATGATGACAGTGAAATAGAAAAGAAAACAAGGACAGAATCTGGGAGGACTTTAGTCGAAAGATCCAGAATCTGTTTCTATGTGGTGGTTATGAAAGTACAAAAATTAATGTCTTAATTCAGCAGAAAGAGTAAGTGGCAACAACATTTAGTACCTAAAGTCCCTCTATGGATGCCACTGTTCTCAGGATCTAGTTCCTTATAGCTATTTTCCAGGCTTGGAAGTTAGGCCACTTCTAATGGCCACTTGCTTTTTCTTCTCCAGCTACATTGACTTTGTTTTGGTTTATGATGCTCGGAATCAGCCTAGAGTCTGACATATGTTAGGTAAGCACACTATCTCTGAGCCATACTCCAGCCCTGACTTTCTTTTAATATAGCCCAACTATCTATCTCCTTTCTGCTGTTAGGACCTCTGCACACTGTGTGCCTATGCCTGGATTTCTGCCTAGCTGTACCCTGTCCCTCTGCTAGTTCTCCTCTGATAATTTCTAGCTCTGCAGGAAAAAAGCCTTCTCTTTCACACAGGTGAGATTAGGGCTCCTGGTTACATTCTCTCACAACACCGCCTGTCATTACCTGTGAATGTCACCTTATTTGGAAATATGGTCTTTGCAGATTTGATCAAGTTACAATGATGTAGCTGGGTGGGCCCTAATCCAATATGACTGGTGTTTTTTATAGAAGAGGAAAATGTCACATGAAGACAGAAACACACAGGGAGAACTCTGTGTGACAACAGTGATTGGAGTGTGGCATCAGTTAAGCCAAAAAAAACCATGGACCATGACAACGACCAGAAGATAGGGAGAGGAAAGCAAGAGTTCTATTCAGAATAGAGAGAACATGGCTCTGCTGACACCTTGATTTCAGACTTCCAGCCTCCAGAGTTGTAGAAGAGTGAATTATTGTTGGTTAAAGCCACCCAGTTTATAATACTTCATTAGAGCAGCCCTGGAAAATAGAGCTTGTGCTGAAGGTTACAAGTGAACTAGCATCAAGTGATACCAATTTCAAGGGTGGAGGGCAGTGGTGCTCAGGGTAAAATTTGATTTGGAACTGAGAATTTGATTGATCTGGTAGGTGAAGGATGAAGTGATTAAGCTGTGAAGAGAGGAAATTTTCAGGGGTTTGGGCTTAGCAAAGCCCCAGGAAGGACCCTCATGAGCAAAGCTATCAGTTGACACTTCCTGGTACTTATATATACCATTTAAGCACTGTATTTGCAATATTTTACTTACTTCAGAAAATATCTCATGAAATAGATTGTATTATTCTTATTTTATAGATGAAGGAACTAGGGAACAATGTGGTTAAGAAACTTGCAGAGTCTTGATTTGAACCCAGGCAAATATGAAGGACAAATATCATGAACAGACATGCCAGAAAATTCTGCTTTGTATGTAGCTGTTTTGTTCCCGAAGACATTTAAAAAGGATTTGTATGGGCCAAACCATTTCACAGGTTGCTTCTGTGGACTAAGATCCAGTTTATTTCCAAGCTGTTATTGATATATAGGTATATATTTCTGACAACACGTCAATCAGTCTACATATTTCATAACCCCGTAGGCAATGTGGTGTGATGTTGTCACCATATTCAGAACTTTGGATTTCTATTTGCCTCATTAAAATCCAGACATACTGATGACACTCTAGGCCTAACTCCTTCTCTCACAAGGGCTTTTGCTTCAGCTTCCAAAGTAGGTCAACGAGGAGCCCAGGTTTAAAGAAAGAGAAGGAAGAGACAAAAGCTAGAAGGAACCTTGTTGGGGAAAGAGACCATTAATTCTCATTCCAGAAGAGAATTGATTCTCTTAAAATCTATTCTTGGAATTCCCAGGAGAAAGAGATTCAATGTGTTTCTGGAGGTAGAGAGTGTGGGATAGTAGAGCCAGTTGATCAGAAAGTCCCAGTTTCAAATCCTATCTCTCACTTTGGAGCAATTATTCCAGCTGGCTGATCCTCAGTTAACACTGTGACCATTGATTATGACCATTCTCTCACCTGGGAAATGGAAATAAGAATAGCTCACTTACTGTATGTCATACACATCATACAACATGTACACACTGAGAGACATGCTTAGAGGAACTTCATACACTTTTTATTCTGTAGTTATTCACTAGACCATAGGTTAATTTTGGAAACTGGGGTCACGTCAGTCACTTTCACAGTTCATTTTTCCTTCTCTAGATATTTTTCAGATGCTCTTTTCATTTTAACCTGATTTTGGCATTATCTTTTCTCTTGTTAAGGTCATCTCAAATACTAATGATATTATCCCCAAATATAAATAGTCCTTTCCACTTCTTATGAAATTTTCTTTGAAAAAAAATGCATTATTCAAATCACAAGTCCAAGAAATTTGACCATTGATCCCAAGCAGTGACTCCTGAAAGCTCTGTCCAGCATTTATAGTAATATCAGTACATGAGCACCAAGGGCTGACAATAAAAATAACAGCAATAAAATTAGACACAATTCATGCAGGTCACATTATGCACTAGATTCTGGGTGAAGTTCATTGTACATTACCACTTAGCACCTCAAATTATTATTATTCTTACTCTGCAGAGAAGAAAGCTGAGGTTTTCATAAATTAAGGAAACTGCAAAAATAACAATTCAAATAAGTTAGGCTCAAGCACTCAAAGCTCATACTTGACACTCTACTAGTGACTGACTCCTAAAGGTGTCATAGGTTATTAAGGACTGAGCACACCTTGTTTGGGTAGCCGGGTGCATATGGGATCAAGGTATCATAACATGGCTCAGTCTTCTTCCTCATATCTGTAAAATCTGCTTCCTCATCCTTTATCATCTTTGTTTCATCCACCTCCTTATATAAATGTCTTAATCACCTCTAGTGGTGTGATTCTGACTCCTCAAGTATTTTGTCCCTGCCCCCCATAGGGAAGGCATATTGTTACAGCATCTGCCCACCCTCTTGCTCTTGGTAAACTCTGAGGCAGAGAATTCACCAGAGGGTTTTTAATGACGTTTGCCTCTTCTGGAAGTGAGGAAAGGCTGCCATCTGTCCATGATCATGGAGTATCCTTCAATGACCTCTTACATTCAGTTTCCTGGACTGATGCTTCTACCTTTATCCATCTCATTTTCTCTCATGATTTCTGTCTCTTCTTTACATAGATGGTTAAGAAATTATAATTCTTGCAGGAAGGACTGAAGCTGTGTTTTCCAGCAAGGCAAAGGATATATTCCACTATAACATGACTTTGGGTTTTTTTAAAGAACAGTTTTATTATTTGTGCTTATTGTAATATCATTTCTTTGAATTTACTTATCATAATAAGGGACAGACATCTAAATTCCAGTCCACTAAAGTGCAGGTAAGAAATCTCTTTCTGTTCCTCCCTCTAGCCTCCAAGAAGCTCAGCAGTTTTGGATGAATAGATAAATTAGAAAGACATAATTGTATCTTCAACCAAGGAGTTGGCTTTTTATGATGATCGACTTTCACTTTGAAGAATAGAACTTAGATGAATGTGCCTTATTATCTGCTCTGCAAATGCATGCCTTCCTTCTTCTTAGAAAACTTACCAAGATGATCTCTGCTCAGTTTTGTGAGCATTCCTTCCAAATGTATGATCTGTCCCTCCCTTTAGATACCTAAAAGTGCAATCCCAAAATGGTCAATACACAAAACCTTAGATTTTTCTGGTATGCACTAATGGAAAAGTTTCATGAACAATAAAAATCAGCCCAATTAGCACATGTGACAGTGCAGCCCTGGATGACTGCCTTCAGTCTCTCCTGACATGTCCATCAGGTGACTTTTCTATTATTCAAAGGGTAGGACAGTAAGTCATATCCTCCTTCTCTCCCCAGCTTAGTATCTGTTGCTCTCCTTTTCATTTTCAATTCTATAGATTTTCCCCTCCATATTGTTTTAAGGTTCATGTGTCCAGATGCCAAATGGACACTGAATTCCTTCCTCACCACTGGCTTCCTGAGCAAGCAAGTGGTATGTGAATTTTTACTGGACACGAGCCATCTTTCCTAGCCTGCTTTTTGTAATACCCAACGGTTTCTCCCTTCCTGGTTTCAATGGTTTCATTAAGGGTCTTAGAAATGGTGACTCTTGAATATCATTTACACAGCCCCATCAAGGTTTCAGTGGAGAATGGACTGAGAGAAATAGAAAAACCTAGTCTCACATTTCCATTCATCTTCAGCCAACCTTATCACTCTGCCCTTTCAAGGATAGCTTCATAATTAATATGGCCAACAAGGAGGCTAGCAGTACTGTGGGCTGCCCAAGCAAATCACCGTAATGTTTTTATACTGTTAATGAGACATAAGTGTGACTAATAGCAGCATTTTTATATTGCATCAATGAAACACAATTGCAGAATGTGACATGAATCTTACCTAATTAGTAGCTTTTGAAATGCCCTCGGACCTGTTTTCAAAGGGAATTTGATGCCCCTGAGAATGGGGTCAGAAGCCAGAGACCCCAAATTGCTCAATTTCCCAGGAGGCTCAAGACACTCCTACTCCAGGAAACTTGATTGAACATGAAACTTTTCCAAGATTCCCCCCAATTAGAGTAGTAGCTTAGACTCTTTATCACCATTCCCTTCCACCCACGATCCAGGGAAGCAAAAAACATCACCACATTGGACCCTTTCTTTAGCCTGAGGTATTCATCATTCTTGACACTTTTCTCCTTGCATAGGACATCATAAAGTTGGAAAAAGAATCAGCATACTGTGTCATAAAGTGGAGAGATTTGCTAGAGTCTGCAGTTTCTCAAAAGGATCCTCCATATTTAGCAAACAAATCACATACTTAATCAATTTGCCTTTCTCTTAATCTTTTCTGTCTTTCTCCTTCCTCTCTCTGTCCTCCTTTTATCTTTTGGCTCATTTATTTTTTTTCTTTCTATTGCACCTATTTTCCTTTCTTTTGTGGACTTCAGACACTGATAGTTAAGGTGATCGCCTGCCTCAGTTTATTGTTCATTTGCATGCATTGTTTTATCTTTTCCTTCTTTGTTACCTATATTTAAATACAGTGCTGGGGATTAAACTCAAGGACTCGAACATTTTCAGTGTTAAGGATCAAACCAAGGCCTTGAACATTCTAGGCAAGCATGGCACCACAGAGCCAAACCTCCAGTCCCGTTTCACTACATTTTATAGGCACCTACTGTAGAGCATTTAATTTCTGTAATTTGACAGCTATCAGTGAACATCAAAGGTCTAACTGGCAAATGTGTCTTTTTAATTTATATAAATGGTGTTATATCACAGGAGTCATTTAGTCTCATTGATTTACTCAGTACATTTTTTAAAAAAGGATTTAATAATGTTGCTTGTAAATCTCTAGCTTCTTCTGATTGTTACATTCCATCATGTTCTATCAAATGTGTACACTGCATTGTTTTTAATGTATCAGATTGTTTTTAATATATCATAACCAATGATTGTTTTTAATGTATCCTAACCAATATTTTCATAAACATCCTTATTCACGACTTCTTATGTTCCTATGTGAGGCCTTCTTTATGATGGAGTAGAGAGTGCTTATGGTTGTAGGGTATTAACATCTTTAATTTCACCAAGTTTTGGCATTTTGCACTCAAAATTGTCTTTTTCAGCACAAGTATAGAAAGTTCTCATTAATCCACATTCTCGCCATTGCTGATCATCAGTTCACAGTTCAGAAATCTTATCAGGTAAGTCATGTCCATGTGAGTATGAAGCTCCCCACATGTAGTTATTTCAGCACTGCTATGGAGTACAATTCCTCTTGATCTATGAAACTGAAGACACAGGCTATTCATCTGTCACATATGCAGCAATCAGGGTGACATAGGATGACACTTGCAGACATTCTTATTCACAAAATGGGAAATGGAAGGCAGCAAGAGTCAATGGAACACAGCGATTATGAAATGCAGATGAGTGAATGTTGGAAGTTTCTTCATTAGGACTAGACCTTATTTGTGCCAGTTTACTCTCCATGGCACGTGGACACATTTTCTGGTGCTTGGTTCCACTCTCTGAGTAAACTTTCACTTTAATAAAAGGTCACCTATAGAATGTGATCAAAATATATGGCGACAGCTTAAATTTAAAAACTTTATTATAGGAAAAGGCACATTACCACCTCCCAACTCCCAGTAACCCATTTTCTTTGAACACACTCATCCCATTGTTCTTGCTATTTCTGAAGCAATTCTGGAAGTCCTCTTTAGTGAGTGTCTTTATGAGGTATGATAAAAAATACAGTGAATGCTGTTGGCAAATGCCACCAACAGAAGGGGAAGATTCATAAAAATATTACAGCATGTCCTCATCCACCTTATTCACTGTCTCTGGCACTGTGTGACTTCTGGCTCTTCCCCAAAGTCAAAATGACCATGATGGGTAAATGTTTAGAATCAATTCAGGACATTAAGGGAACCACAGCAGTGCAACTAGACACTTAGAAAAGAGAACTTCCAGAACTGCTTCAGAAAGTGTAAGTATGATGGGGTAATTGTGTTTGACATGATGGGGATAACAACAATGTATTTTTTCTACCAGAAAAAAATTTTAAAATGTTAAACATTCACTGTATTTTTTATTGTACTGCAAGTGTTTGCAGCTTCTATAATTTTGAATCTTGAATTTCTCCCAAAAGTCTGTGGTGCTATCGGGAGACAGTGGAACCTTTAGGAGGTGAGGCCTAGTGGGAGGCCTTAAGACTATCAGAGGCATGTCCTCAGTGGGGAATGTGAGACCCTGGTCTTTCCCCCACTTCCTTTCTTTTGTTTCCTGGCCATGAGGTGAGTGGATTTGCTCCATAAACTGCTCCTGCCCTGATGTGCTACCTTGTTAGCAACAGCCCAATGAACCATGGATTGAAATCTTCAAAACTGTAGGCCAAAGTAACATTTTTCTCTTTGTAAGCTAATTATGGTAGATATTTCTTATAGTGACAGAGAACTTACACAACAACAGAATAGTTTTCTCAGTTTTTCTCTTGTTTGTAGATTTTTGAGATCCTAAATATCCTTTCCATTATGCACTCTTTCTGTCCCCTTTAGTCCAACCTGGTAATATTTCCGCACATCTAATTCTCTTAAAAACATGGTGGTTCTCCTGTGCATCTGTGCAGTTCACCCTTTTAGACAAAGGCACAAGTGTGAGTCTCTCATCTACTTTGGGCTTCTATTGATGGACAATACTCTTAATTTGCTTTTAAGTTCTACTGCTTGATTTGAAGGGTCTGAGAGCCACCCTCTTAAGACATTAAAAGAGAGCTTTTTAAAAAACTGACTGAATGATATCCTAAGATACCACTGAATTAGCTTTCCCATACAATACCCAACATACACGAGCTAAAGGAGGAGAGGTTTATTTTGGCTCACAGTTTTCAGAGGATTCAGTTCATAGTTGGCTCCAAGGTAGAAATTGAAGGGTGGAAAGGCATGGCAGGGGAAATCTGTCAACCCATGGCAGCCAGGAAGCAGAGATACACACAAGAGAAGCAAGGAACAGTAAGACACCTTTCCACATCATTCCCCTAGTGTCCCACATCCAACCAGCCAGAGCTCCAACAACACATTTAGCTCCCAAACTCATTAATGTACTAATCCACTGATGAGTGTAGCCCCACTATGATCAATTACCTTCTAAACATAGACTTTGTGGTCACTTCAGTAGCTCTTTTATAAACATGAGACTTTGAGGTGACATTTTAGACATAAACAATAACAACAACTTTTGATTTTTCTGAGGCTTTAACAGAAGATTTTATGGTCACATTGTTTCATTTTTAAACCATACTTTCTTTTGAATGTTTTAGATTTGATCTTTGCTCAAAACTATTTCTTGAGTATTGCTTACTACCTGAAGAGAATGGAAATTTTCAAAACTTAGGAGTTCTGATTCTTTTACCAGTTCTTTCTTATCCAAGCACTGTCTTCTTGTATTTCAGTACAAATAGCGTTTATGTAGCATTTTCACTAATATGACTGGAAATCTCTTCAGTTAGATCATCCTCTAGGTGACTAGGTATATTTTCTACCTTCCACATTACTTTTGGTGACTGATTTGGACACTCATCAAAAGCAACTCTTTTCCTTCAGAGTCCAATAAGATTTTTCTCATTTTCTTTTCAGTCCTCATTGACAGCCTCCTTAAAGTATAAAATTCTGCAAACTGTCTGGTCAAGGCAATTTAGACTCACCAATGTTCTCTTAAAAGTCCTTTATCCATCCAGTTTCTGCCTACTTCCTTGTCTACATTTGAGGTTTTAGTTATGGCATATCCCATTTTGGTATCAAGCTATCTGCTTTTTACTGTTGCAGAAAAACATTATCCCAAAACTTAGTTTTAAATTATCCCCAAACTTAAGACAAACAATTAATATCTTGCATTCTTAGGACAGAATCCTGAAAGCAGTTTATCTAGGTAACTCTGTCTCAGAGTTTCTCACAAAGTTGCAAGTATAGCTAACAAAATGACTCCATTTTCTCAACATTATTAATAAACTGTTGCTTTTCCATTGAATAGTTATTCCCAGCATACATGAAAAACTTATGCGCATGGTATGATAAAAATATAGTGAATGTTAAATTAAAAAAAAAATTTACAGTGAAAGACATTTTGCCATTAATTCTCCTCAAAATACTTTTCTTCACCTTGAACACTCTTATTCTTGCACTTTCTGAAATAATTCTGGAAGTCCTCTTTTGTGACTTAGATTGTGCTGTCCTGGCTGCCCTTGATGTCTAGAATTGATTAAGAACATTTACCTTTCATGGTCATTTTGGCTTTGTAAAAGAGCCAGAAGTCACATGGTGCCAGATCTGGTGAAGAAAGTGGATGAGAAAACTCTGTCATGTTTTTATGAGGCTGACTTTCTGTTGGATGGCACTTGGCAGCAGCATTTATCATACTTTCGGTCATGTCTTATGAAGACACTCACAGGAAAACTTGCAGAATTGCTTTAGGAAGTGACAAAAATGATGAGATAAGTATGTTTGAAGTGAATGGGAGTATTTTGAGGGGGGTTAATGGTGGCATGTCTTTTACTATAATAAAAATTTTTCATTTTAACATTCACTGTATGTTTTGATTGTTACTTGTAGATAATATCTGGGTTCTTCATTTTGTTCAATTTGTATCTTTCATATTTGTGACCTTTCAATATGTCACCACTTACTTGTGGCCTTTTGTTATGTCTTCTTATATTGAAGGACATGGAGAGAGTAAATGGTTAAGCAGCAGGTCTATAATCCTGTCCCTTCCAAAGAAATTTCCCTGGGGAAAAGCAGACAGGCAACTCAGTCACATCTCCTTGCAAGTATGCTGATAACAGATCTCCTGATAAACAACTAAAAGTATTTGTTAGTGGAGAATTTATCAGGATGCCTGGTTGTCTAGGACTGTTTATGGTAAGCAAACCTGGGGTTTATGGATATATGGTGTATAACTCCCTGGAAAATGTTACATAAGCCATGTAAATCTCAGACTCTATGAGTTAAATATTTCCTGCCAACTTGGTAAATAGGTAATCAAATTTAGAAGCTTGCTCTGATTCAGTTTATTTGTTTTTCCTTCAAGAATACAATGGACCCCTGAGTTACAAACTCAATTCATTCATGAGGGCTGGTTGTAACTCAAGTTGGTCAATTGAAGGCTCAGCCTCCTCTACACAGCCTTCAAAGTCTCTCTCTTGTATACAAGCAGATCTCAGTGTCCTTAGAGAGCTATTGGCCCAAGATTTCTCAAATAACCCCACACAGGAAAGGATGTTGTAATGTTCCTTCCAGAACTCTTTAAGGATTAAATCTGTATCTGAGACCATCTGGAACCATAAGCAGCCAGCATTTGGGTCATAACTTTTTGTAAGTTAAAACTAAAATTCTGGATATAACCCAAGTTGTTCATATGTTAGGCTGATCCACTGTATTTAATAGGTAATGTTGTCATCTTCCATAAGAGACACATAGTGTCTGTCTCTCTTTTTTGTTTTTGTTGTCATATTAACAATTTTTGATAATTAATACCTAGATTGACTAATATGTTAGGGGTTGCACAATTGTGGAATCTTATCATTCCTTTTTTCATTAGCTGTAATTCCTCTATAAAGAGAAGTTTCTATTCATCTACTACTTGATGATCCTTTGGTATATTTCTTAAAGGAAAGGCAGGATAAATGCTTTAGTTGTCCCTGCATTAATTGTCAATTCACGAGTTGGCTTACTATCATCCTTCAATGTTAACCTATTATTATGACTATTGTAATATGTGACATTACATATGTTTAGAGTTCTTCAGCATTCCTATAGTATTTTAAGCCAATGTAGTTATTATTCTTATTAATGTTGAAATTGTAGCATATTTGGTAAGTAGAAGGTACATTAAGTTGGATCTTGAAACCTGTAGGTGTGATTCTAGCATTCTTTGATAGTCCTTATAGTCAAGTATGACAAGATATTCTGGACTCATCCTGTGCATTTTTGCCACAGACTAGAAATCAGCTACTTCTTGAGGATTCTTGGTTTCCATCAGAGGGAAATGGTGTTTAGAATCCATAAACTGAGTGCCACAGTCTTTATGTCTACTAGGTTTCTCCATAATTTTGCCAACAAAAGGGATAGTCAAATTTTTGAGTGTTGTTTTTTATAATATTGTATTGGAATAATTTTAATTTGTGTTTCATTTAATATGAACCAGCTTGAGTATCATTTCATGCATCAATGAATGATTTCCTTTTTCTGTGAAGAATCTGTTCGTTTCATTTTTGTACTTAAAAGTATCATTTCTTCTCTAGTTTTAGAAACTGTATATATCAGTAGTTGTCAAAATATAATCTGGGAAGCTCTGAAGTTTCTCAAGACTATTCAGCGAGTATGTAAGGTCAAAAATATTTTCATGATTAACCTGAGGTAATATTTGTCTTTTCACTGTCATTTATTTCATGAGTGTTCAGTGGGATTTCCCACAGGCTACATGACAAGTGATTTTGCAACAGACTGAGTGCAGAAACAGCTGTCTTTTGTTTTTATTAGGCAAGACATTTCAGAAAAATTGTGAAACTGTAAAGCAGTAGCAATATTACCATTAATTTTTTTGTTTCAATTTTTTATGTAATTATCCTAATTACTGCTCAGTCCCTGGGACAAAATACATTCAAAACTCAAAGGAAGAGAAGTTTATTTTGGCTCATGGTTTCAGTCTATGGTTGGCTGGCTCTAAGGTGGGAATAGGATGGCAGAGGGACATGATAGACAAAAAGTTTCTCAACCTAGGGCAGCAAGGAAGCAGAGAATAAAGGGAGACACTGAGGACAAGAATATACCCTTCAAGGTCATGCCCCCAGTGACCCACCTCCAATAGCACATTTAGCAATGAATGGGTCATTCCATTGATGAGTTTAGTGCCACCATGATCCAAACACCTTCCAAACACATGAGACTCTGGGGGGGGCATTTTAGGTCTAAAACATAACAGTAATTAATTAATCTTCTTTTGAGTCCTGTAGGATATCAGATTTCTTGCCAGTAATATTAGATATAAAAAATATGAAGACATACTTTTAACTGCCGAGGAAAATACATCAGTGTTGTACACCCTGTTAAACAATCAGGGTGAGCAAATAATGATAATTTCGGGATACTCAAGACCTCAGGAATTTTAATATGCAATTATCCCCTTAAAGGGCTCCTAGATTGAGGAAGGGGAAGAGGGGGAGTGGACAGGAGGAGGGTCAACCCTATCATCCCTGTCCTTTCCAAATCAAAATGATCTGAGCGAGGACTCAGGTGCAGGCGAGTGGGAATGGTCTGGACAGTTCCCTTTCCACAGGCAGTAGTTTCTGTCACAGGCAATTGACCTACATTAATGTTTATTTTTTTCTTTCTAATATCCTGAGAAAATGATCTATTGATAACTCCTCACTTAAGGAGATTTCTTTTGTAAGGGGGCAGAGAGTGTTAAGTATACAATTTTGTTTATTTGTATGGACATACAGGAAGCTCAGTTTGGCCATGACTAGGACTCTGACATGTCCAGAGGGCCAGTGTTCTCTCTCCATCAAAGTATGTGCATGTGAGAATTCACGGGGATCCTGGCTGCTTCTGTGACCTTTGTGACACAGAATAGATTATGCTCTAACTTCACATGATGAACTTCAGAACTAATTTCCTAAACTGATGAAAAAAAAAAAAACTGTACAAGGAAGCCACTACTGTGAAAATATTGGATTGCTTTTGAAAACCTGCATTTCTAGCCTTGGATCCCTGGAACTTGAGCTTTATTCTTATGGAAAATAACAGTTACACACTGAAGATTTTCAGCAGTCCCAAGCTGAGGAAGCACTCTGTGGCAGCATTGTGGGAAATATAAACAAAGGCAGTCATCAGTTACTGGAGTAATCAAACATTATTGTGAGAAAGCTTGGGGACAACCTTGGAAGCCCAACTGGATGAGGTTCGGGATACATTCCACAGCTGCGCCCTGGCTCCTCATCATGTTCTTCCCTGTGGGTTAGGCAAGAACAGACTAATCCGCACACCAGTCTGTCATCTTCATTACTGCTGAGACAAACCAGCTCTCTAAGGACTTCCTCCCTCCACCCACTAGTCTCTCCCTGCAGGCTCATTTGCATTTATATCACTCATTTGGTTATTGTTTATAAAGTGGCAGAGATTAGGTTACAGATTCAAGTTGTACTTGGTGCTGGATGTTATAACTACCTTTCAAAATATAATTCCTTTAATAAGCCTGTATAAATAGCAATTGCTCCTTGGAGGATGCTGACTGGTCTGAGGACAGAACATTCTTCTTGCCCAGTCTCTGGTGAGGGTGTTATTCTCCAGTCTTTGGATATTATTTTATTGCTCCATGAAGTCAGAAGAATCACTTTGGAGGTATAGTTACAAAATGACTAAATTTCTACAGCTGTCTGTTTTTATTAAGTTGGAAGAGTGAGTTTTAAAATCTGGCTGGCTGGCTGAGTTAAAGTAGAAGGACAATAACCAAGGCAACCACAAGATCTTGTCCTTAGGTTTGTGCCATTCAGTGTTGTCCACTCTGAGAGACAGAGACCTGTAAACCTGATCTCTATAAGTTAACTTACAGTGGAGATTCTCTTTTTGGATTCTGGAACACTGAAGCCCATTGTTCTGGAATGTAGCTTCACCTAGGGCAGGAGCACTACTTGGAGCCTGATAAACTGGATTCCAAGTAAAAGGACTGGGCCAATCTTGCAGGGAATAGGGAAGGCCAGAAGATCCTCTTCCCCTGACAGGGAGTTTGTGTCCACCTTCCCACTTGTGTGGAAGATCCTCTCATTTAACTTGCCTGTCAGCTCTTCATTCACCTTCAATTATGCACCAATCCCACAGTCATTCTGCAGCCAAAGAATGGCTTGCAGCTTTTAATCAGTAAAACCATTAATGCCCTTCTAGATTTTTGTTCTATGAAGTTAAAAGTCCATAGGGAAGTGCTCAGACAAGGAAACTTGGTTGACCTATTCCAACACATGCTTTCTGCTGGCTTTGGGTTTATCATAGCCTTTGTAAATTTTCATTTCCACATCTATAACCAGATATAATATTAGTAATTGTTATTGCATGGAGCTGTAATAGAGTTGACAAAATAGTTCTTGGGAGGTGCTAAGTATGTGTGTGCTGGGCTGTCCAAGGAGATGCGCCTGCTGGTGTTCTTGTCCTTCTGTGGGGCTCTCACAGGATCAGAACAGCTGATAGGAGTAAACTGCGGTTCTGTAAATTTGGAAGGGTATGGTTTTTGAGGCTCCATCATAAAAGACACTGTGTCTTCCATCTTTCTTTCCTGGATCTCTTTGGAGGAAGGCAGAGGTCACTCAGTAGCCCTTGTGGAGAGCCCAAAAGCCTTCCACCAAGATCCATGTCAGTGCCTTATCTTAGAATTGTGCCGCTCACACCAACCAAACCTTCTGGTGACTGTAGCCCTGGCCAACCTCCTGAGAGACCCTGAGTCAGAACCACCAAGCTAAGCTGTCCCCAAACTTCTTATCTACAGAAACTATGTAAACTGGTAATAGCTGTTTGTTGTTCAAAGCTGCAATACATCGCCATAATCTGTTATGTGGTGATAGACAACTAATACAGTATATAAAGGTATTCAATAAATCATGGAAATTATTGTTATTGCTGTCTAGTCAATTATATTAGATTTTCATTTCTTTCTGCCTTGTTTTGTTGTGAGAGAAGTGCCAAGATAATCAAGGACACCTGTTAAGCCGTTTTAGTGTGGGCCATTTTTCTAAGTGGCTAATTTGTTTTTCAGGTATGCAGAAGTGATTTTCATTAGCTTCCTTTATCTTGTGGTACCTTAATATAGTTACTGGAATACTGACTGTGCCATTTATTTAAGCCAGACAAATGAGGATGGCAGTTTCAAGATAAAAAATATTAGGATGAATGCAATAGAAAGCAGAAGAACATTTAATGCAAAGTGTAGGTTTTCCCTTTGTCTCTTGTTATATATTCTGAGATCTAGTTCCCCCCAAAAGAGATCATGTTCGAAAATGATACACAAAAAATTAAAATTTTGACCATGAAGCACTATTAATTTATATTCCAGTAAGTAATTACACTTTTATTATTATTTTAGAAATTGTTTTATGAGCAAACAGGAAAAGATTTATCTGCAAATAAGTAAAAGGAAATATGTATATTACCTTGGGAGTTATATATACATGCTGGAATCTAGGATGTAGAGGAAATCAGACCTTGATATAGCTTTCGGTCATGACTTTTGTGCTTTTCCAGGCTAAGAGTCAGGGTTGCTCCTATAAAAGGCACTGGAGTAACACTGTAGGCACAATCATGGCTGAAATATTAACTGCAAGTTGTAATCTCACTTCTTACCAACTATGTGGGGTTGAGGAAACTAATCCTGTAAGTATGAGATTTTGTTTATGAAATTAGAATGGCACTTACCTCAAAGTGCCAAGGTTTAAATAATGTGAAATATGTGGTTCTGTGCATTCAGAGCAGAACTCTCCACTCAAATACAGTAAAAACTGACTCTGAATCTGAGTGAATAGAGAAAACTGAAATTGTGGAGGGGAACACCTTTGTACACATGCTTGCCTATGGAGGGAAAGATCTTTTGGTAAGTTCCTGATCATGGAGTATGGAGTTCATGTGAAGAAAGTTATCCAGACTCCCTTCTGTTCCTGTGGTTCCATGGACTTTGGGTTATACTTCCATCAGAGCTACAGTTTCCCTACATTGCAATACATAAGCATCCTTAATCCCCAAATCCATAATTATTTGTTCCAAAACCTAAAACATTTTGAGTAATGACTTGATGCCACAAGTAGAAATTACCATGCCTAATGTCATGTGATAAGTTGTAGTCAAAACCCAGATGCAGTAAAAATATTGTATAAATTACCTTCCGGCTATGTGTATAAGGTGTATTCAAAACATAAATGAACTTTGTGTTTAAAGTTGGATCCTATGCCCAAGATATCTCATTATATATGTAAGTATTCCCCAAACCAACTAAGTTCAACATCTGGAACACTTCTAGACCCAACCACTCTGGATAAGGGAAACTCAACCTGCAATATGTTTTTGGGCCTCTGGGTCCCCACTTGATTTTAAAACTTGTTTTGGGAGGAGATTATGACTTATTATTTTACAAAATTCTCAAGACATGGTAGGTTCTTAATAATTATTTGATGATGAAATGAATTGTTGCAGATTTTTAAACAGTGCTTATTCTTGGGATCACTGACACTGCTATGAATTGTCCCCAATCCAGCGAGCATGCAGCAAATGTTCATTTGAAAAATTTAAAAAAGGAAAAGAAAAAAAAAAGCAATAAAATGAATAGTAGATGAATATATGAGAATGTTTCTGCAGAAACATATTATTATATATAATGACCTTGAACTGTGTCTAATTATGTAGGGTTTAATCAATGCAGATGGATAAGCATTTTATAAAATATAAAACCTCAGAAGCCAGTGCTTCCATGAACTGTCATAAGGATTTTTCTCAGATGATGTTCAGATTGCCCAAGGAAAGGGACTTTCTCCAATAATTAACCTGTGCTCTGGCTTTGGGGGCACAAACACTTCCACAGCAGTTAATGCATATGAGATGTAGTGGGGAAGAGGGTGCTTATCAGGGATATGTGGGAGAAGAGAAAGTCCCATCGTACAGTGAAATACATTAACAACAGATGCACAATGACAGATAAGGGGAAATAGGCCTCCGTTCAACCCACCTAACTCAGGGCTTGGTAATGAAATGTGGGCTGTTTTAACTGCTTAAATAGAAATGTTAGGAAAAGCCAGATAATCATTTAATTCATTTAAAAAAGCTGAATTACATCAATAACAGTGCCTTTTGCTTTGTACAAGGAACTGAAAATGACCAAGGCTAAAATACTAATTAAAACATACATTATATCCTCACTGAATAATAAAGTCAGCATTATTTACTGAGGAAATGGGGCTGGTACTACAAATACTAGCAACCAGAAGAAAACTGGGAAAGAAAACTCTATTGTTACCGTCCCTTGCCCCAAATTCTTTTTATTTACTTTTATGTAATCAAATCATGAAAACTGTACCTATTTTTGGAGTATGATGATGTTTCCATATGTATTATATATTATATTATATATATAATATAAAGTTGAAATCAGTAAATATTACTATTTTTCACACCTTTATCATTCTTTAGAGTGAAAACATTCAAAATCCTTTCTTTTAGCCTTTTTCTTTAAAAAATAGTACATTATCATTATCTACAGTTATTTTACTATGCAATAGAACATCAGTACTTATTTCTCTTATCTAACTATAACTTAGTAGTTTGATCAACCTTTCCAATCCCTTCCTCACCCCTTAGTGTTTCTGGCCCCCAAATTATTCTTTAAAGAACATTAGTTCTTCAAAATGTTCTCCAAAAATATCACATTCAAAGAAGTTTGGAGACTGTTTGCTACTAAACTGCCCTATTAGAAAAACATATGGCTCTTCCTCTAAAGCCTCACTCAGGTACAAAATTGCCCATAAATCAACTCACAAGGGAACATCTTCCAAAGACATCATTTTAAGGCCTCAATTTCTCCCCAATCACCAAATTCCACGTAAGAATAGAAAACAGCTGAGAAGACCCACGGTGGGTTCTTTGTATGCCACCCAGACATCCTTCGATGGTTGGATGGTGTTTTTCCTTCCAGAAGGTGGCATGTTGCAGGCTTGGTATCCGGGGTGAGAGTCTTGGGTGTTGATGTGGAACCTTCAAGGGGCAGGGTCTAGTGGCAGGACCTCAGGTCAGGTGAGGGTACAGCCCTAGAAGGGTTAAGGTAATTCTCGCGGGCCCACTTAGATGTTTTGAAGTCAGGGTTGTTATAAAAACCGAAGTCTGGCCCCATCTAGCTCTCTGACTTCCTGTTCAAGATGTTATTTCATCCTCCCACATCTCACCCTTTGTCCTGGGCCCTCACCAGAACCAGTGCTATGCTGCTTGACTCTCAGCCTCCAAAGCTGTGACTAAATAAATCTCTCTTCTTTATAAAGTTAGCCTGACTCAGGCATTTTGTTCTAGCAATGAAAAAATAAATGAATGTAAAACATATAGTTTGGTTAATAGCACAAGCTTTGGAATCAGCTAGCCTGGAGCAAACCCTTGTGCTTCTCCAAGCTGTTAGATTTAGGTAAGTTAAAAGATACTTCACTTCAGGATATCTCAGTTTCCCTATAAGCAAAATTGGGAAAATGACAATGTTAACTTTATGAAGTATTGTGAGAATTTAATGAAATACTACAAGTAAGAATTTCTACAACTTGACATATTAGCAATTTATTTCTTTGATAGTATACATAGATTTATCTTACTGTTTTTGACAGTTGCATAGAATATACTGTTATAACATATACCAGTTTAGTGATTTTAAAATATAATTTAGCATGGAATAAGATATTTTAAAGCACAGGCTGAGATTTGGAAAGCATAAAAGAATGATTGCTAACTTTGATTACATTCATATAAATGTTTATAAACAAGAACAAACCTCATGAACAATGTTAGAAGACAAATGGCAAAAAAGTCAGAAAATTGTTGTTCACAGAAGATCCAACTTCTTTAAAATATAAAGAAATTATCCAAATAGATTAAACCAATAGAAAAATAAGCAAAGATTTAATACTTCTGAAACTCAAGCATACAGGAATTGCCAGTTTGGAAATGAAAATCATAAGACAGGGATGGGGATTTAGCTCAGTGGTTTCGCCACCTGCTGCACAAGCACAAGGACCCAAGTTCGATCCCTGGTACCAAAAAAAAAAAAAAAAGAAAGAAAATCATGAGACAGTATCATTTTTCTGTAAGACTGGCAAGTATTAAAAGAGTATTAGTTAATATGCAGGGTTATTGAGAATTTATGAGAAAATAAAAATATTAATGCACTACTTATAGAGATAAGCTGGTACAGTTTTTATTGGAATTCAAAGGGTGACTATAAATTAAAAATTTTAAAAAAATGTATGCCATTGATGTCCATGATCTCTTCAGGATTCTCTTGACCTATTGACATGCTGGGTACAAGCACAAAGGTCTACACAGAAGTGTGTTGCTGAGGTTTTTACCTACAAAGAATTAGACACAGAATATGCAAGGCTCTGAAAAGTTCTGCAATAAAGAAACCTTTTACACTTAAAAAAACCTAGCATTTATTAAACTTGGCCACTGAATTCTGCTTTAAGAGTAATATGCATTCAAAATCCAGTTAGGAGGAAAAATTTCTAGGGATCTACAGCACAGTAAAATGACTATAGTTTACAACAACTTAGTATATATTTTATGAAGAACTACACTAGAGGAGTTCAAAGGCTCTAAACATAAAAAAATTATAAGGATATGAAAATGCTAATTACTCAGATTTGGTCATTATAAATTGCATTCATGTATTGAATTATCACAGCATTCCCTATAAAAATATAAAATCCATAACAATCTATAAGAAGTAGAATTCTGTACAGCACACTGTAGAAAATGTCATTCTTTTAACACATTTTCAACCATTACCTAGAGTTGTGGCTTTGAAAATTATACACAGGAAAATCCTCAAAGACCATAGGACTCTGGCTTAAGGCACAAACTCACAGGTCTTTGTATCTAGAGGAAGTTCTGCTCTTGGAAGAAGAGAGGGATTTTTTTAAACATATTGGAAACACAGTTACTTAAGGTCTATGTGAAACAAGACAGGAGTTCTGTTTGCCAATAGGATGTAGAAATTCGCAAGACCACATACTTCTCATCCTTAAGGTTCTACCTATTTCTGAGCCATCCAGGTGCTGAGGATCCATGACAACCAGGTGGACCCAAATCTAAAGAGACAAGTCCTTCTGAGGAAAGATGGACTTGAACTCTTCGTATTTGGGAAGCATATGTAGGAAGAGGCTGTAAGCACAAAACTGCATGAAAAGAAAATACTTAAATATGAATCTTAAAGATGAAGTATGGACCAGTGTGGCTGTTTAGAAATTCTGGGAATCTCAGCCATTGGTACTTCAGCTGTCACTGGCCAACTTTTTTTCATGGAAAGATGGTGCTGGGCAGGAGCTTACAATCTGCATGCCTTCCCACTTCTCTCCCAGGAAGCAAGAGTCTGATGCTGCCTATAGAAGGGAGGATAACACCCCACTGTGAGGCTGATGTACCCAATCAGCCCGAGTCTGAGGCTGGACCTGGTGACATGTCCAGTCCCCATCAATATCCCATCCTCATGCGCAAGCGCAAGGACCCGAGTTCAATCCCCGGTACAAAAAAAAAAAAAAAAATCCCACCCTCAGGTAACCAGCCGTGGACTACCATGGCAGGGACAGAAAAGAAGACAGGATCTGTACAGCAGGCAAGTAGGTGAGGGTGAGCAGGAACATTAAGAAAACACCCTGTCATTGCAAGGGTGCAGGAGGTGCCAGGCAGCACCTTCCACCAACATAGGAATTAGGAGCCCTGGCAGCAAACTCCAATTCTGCTCAACTACTCATGTTTTAGTCAGCTTTTTGCTGCTGTGAGAAAGTCAGCATAAAGGAGGAAATACTTATTTTGATTTACAGTTTCAGAGATTTCATTCTATGGGTGGCATATTCCTTTGCTGTAGGGCTGAGATGATTCAGAACATCATGGTGGAAGTGCTGGTGGAGCAAATTTGCTCATGTCATGGCAGCTGGAAAGTAGAGAGTAGTAGTAGAGAGTAGTCCTTATAGTCGTTTCAGCTCTGAACTTCTTGTTGGATTGATCCATTGATGAGGTCAGCATCCTCATGACCCAGTCACCTCTCTATGCCCCCACCTGTCAGTTTGCTGACTTGGACATCAAATCCTCAATCCATGAGACTTTAGGAGCAACATCCCAAGCATCCCAAGGTGGCACTAGGCAGTGGGCAGCAACAGCCTGTGTCCAGAGAAATTTGGATCTGTGAAGCACTGGTGATAGCCTAGCAACCAGAAACCCCAATTCTGCTCAATTACTCACCAGGGTGACTTAATCTCTACAACTCCCTCCACTCCAGCCTGTCCCATAGAACTTTGTAGACAGGACAAGAAAAATAATTCAAACTGACACCCCTTGGGAAACAAGAGTATGGCAAAAAAACAAGGGGATCTCCCTGAATGTTGGCTTGGGATCTAGGAATTTAAAATTAAATTCCATAAAATTACATTCTTGGTAAGTAATTCTACCTTAGTATTATTTCCTGATTTCTGGGAACCATTTGATCTATTAAAGGGAGGCTTCAGATGACCATTCAGTGCATGGCATTCCAAAGACATGATGAGAGGAATTCTACTTTCCCAATATGGCAATGACCTTGGGATTCCTTGATAAAACAGAACTCAGCATGGTGAACTGTACACAGGAGGAGGTTGGTAACTTTTATTTCTCATCTTTGCAGTGAGTGAAGCTCACAGTGAAGAAAGGTTGGTTTTCAACCCAATGGGACTCTATTAATACCATCCCCTATTGAATTTCTGTTGTTGAAACAGATCAACCCTACATAGAGGATATGATTACTCATTTTGTATTTTCTTTATTATATAGTTTGTTTCAGAATCTACAACCATTTCTGCCTTTGTTTCCCCTAAACACTTGGCAGGAGGAAATACATCACTTCTTTTATGAGTGATGCAATGAAGACTGAAGGAGACTGTGAGTATTTTATTTTGAAGAGAGACTGGAAAAAAAAATCCTCTACTGCATTGGCTTTGACTAAACTATGAGGCTTCTCAATTTTTTTATCTTAGTGACTTATCATTTTTCCCTGGGTCAATGACTACTTGCAGAAAAGAGCAAATCTATATTTGCCCAAGGAAAAGATCTGCTCTGAATACCAGAATACCATTGGTACGTGTTGAGATAGGAGTCTCCTGTTTATAGTTGATATTTCTATATTAACATGAAACAGCTGCCAATTCAAAACTGCAGCCCTCAAGCAAAGCCCCATGGCATTATAAAAAGGCATATACTTCTGCCACTTTCCAGCTGTCAGCCTTTCTACTCACCTTTCTTCTAACATTTTATTATAGATATTTTGGCCAAGATTTTATAATGCTGACACAGGAGAGGAATTCCCCTGTTCCATCTCAAAATACCATGTTGGTTGAGAAGACAGAGGGAAATCAGAGCAGAAGCTTGGTGTCTGGAGAATATGGTTTTGCTTGGAGAGGACCCAAGTTTGTCATTTTGCTGGCAGGGTGGTATAGTGGTTAGGTTTAGTCAGCTGGCCAAGGCTGGCAATAAGACTTTGAGCATGTTATAGTCAATGAGACCCACTTTCAAATATTTGAAACTGAAATAATACATACATCTTACTAAGTCCTGCAGAGTGTTACGTGAGATGTTATGTGTACATTTTAGGCACAATTCTTGGGTCAAGGATTACCTGATATTGGAGTAAAGAACTGAGTTGATGCTGCAACCCCAATATTAGGTGTGTCCACCATGCTATAAAAGGTAATTTGCAAGGGGATGAGGGAGGGAAGACCCAACTACAGTGGAAAAGATGAGAACTAATGTGACCGAGAGCCCAGGGCAGGAGGTCAGTGGTTTTGTGATTGTTCAATGATGGAGGAGTTTGGTAGGAGAAGGCAGAGCCCAGACAAGGGGTAGCATTCCGGAGCATTAGAATCATGTCTGGAAATCATGGTAAGAGCAAGGCAGGTGTTCCAGTCTTGGGGGGAAAGAGAAAGAGGAAGTTACACTAGAAAAGACTGTGTAGTTTCACCCCTCCCAGGGGATTTTATATAATTGGTGTAAGAACAAGAATCAGTTTCAACAACTGGAAACTGAGATATAATCCAGGTAGAGCTAGCATTCTCTCAGTGCCTACCAAGGTGAGGAATCTGGGGCATGGAGCAAGGATACAGCTGTCTGCGGGATGTCAGTAGCTGCCATAGGGTGGGAAGGATGAGAAAAGCTGGTGCAGGGAAGCAGCAGCTATAGACTTCAGTCGAGCATACCTGGTCTCTGAACAATACTATTTTTCTTCTATAAATGAATAGCTTTCATGGTTTCTATTTTACTTCCATTCTGAAATTAAATTCTGCTCTAAATATAGATACCTACCAGTAATGGCCAATGGGTGGGCTATTACTGAGTGGATTCTGCATTATTAGCTCTTCTTTTTCACGTCTGTTATTCTGCTCTTTGGAACTCTTCCTCTTTAAGCATAGCTCTTCTCAGTCCTGCTGATGGGGATGAGCTTGCACATAATATTTGACCTTTATCACAGAGAAAAGGTTTTGCTTGTCTCTTCCTAGGTGCTGTTGCAAAGGAAACTGGAAAGACATGGCTGTGCTGACTTGGGAGCCTCCTGAAGAGCTAGGACATGTGCTCTCTGCTTCCACTTTGCAGGGCCATGTGGCTGGAATTTAGCTCTGATTTCCCATTCCAAACCCACAGATCCAGTTTCTGCATCTCAGATTATTTAAATATGGCACATCTCCAGATATATATGATTAAAATTCAAAACACATCCAAATATGTTAGCCAAGAGAATGTAGTTCTTTTTGAAAGATAAAAAGCAGATAAATCATGTATGTATCATGGTTGCAATAATAACTATACTAATGTTTATGTCGAACCTCAAAGGAGAACAAGTAGCTTAGCTAATGACGTGTAGCAAAGAATCTCCCAGTGTGAAATGCAATAGGACTTGTTAGTTCATAACAAAGGGCACCTGGGGGAAAATGGATTTTGAGTTAGCTGGATTGGGTCTACTGTTTTTTTAAATAGCAGAAAAATAGCAGTTGTTTTGAATTTAATGTGTTTTAATACCAATAATTTAGAAAGTTTTACTTTATGGGCATAAAGTGTCTATAGTGAGATGTTCTGACATATTTATAACCTTTGCAATACATGTGTTATGTATATATATGTGTGGTGTGTATCTCATATATGTATTATATATGTATGTATATAAGTATGTTTGAAAAAGAGATTACTATTCCTCTGATTGGATAATTGGTTTTTACTTTATCCAGCTTTCTTGAAAGATTATTGACAAATGAAATTTCTATACATTCAAAGTGTGCAACATGATGATTTGATATACATGTGAAATGATTACCACAATCAAGTTAATTCTCATATACATTGCTTCGCATAGTTACTGATTAGGTAATTTAATTGAGTGAAACTTCATTTCTAGACTCCACATATTTCAAAATCAAAATCAAATTTGAAAACACAAACTTGAGAGATACTCTAAAATTGTTTTATAAGTTCACTTGATTTTGAATATGAGTTGTTTATTTTCTTTGAGTCACATTCAAAAAGGTCAAAATGATGAAATATTGAAGAGAAAACTGTTACCTCTTGTGATAACTAATCTTGGTTGTTAATCTGATAGGACTGAGAGATGGCTAGAAAGTTGGTAAAGCACAATCCTGGGTGTGTCTGTGAGGGAGTGTCTCTAGAGATGATTGGTGTGTGGGTCAGGGAGCTGAGTGGGGAGACCCACCCTGAATGGGGGTGGCATTGTGCAATAGACTGGGGGCTTGGCTGGAACAAAAGTGGAAGAAATAAGAAGCTTGCTGGGCACAAGCTCAGTTTTCCTTGAACAGGTTTGTCTTTTGCTGCTGCCATCACTGGAGACATCAGACTCCAGATGCTTTGCCCTTGGACACAGACTTACACCAGCGACTCTCCAGGGAGCTTCCAGGCCTTCAGCTTAGAGCTGGGGCTGCATCATTGGTTCCTTTTGCACTGAGGCTGCCATGACCTTAGACTGAGCAGCTGCTGGTTTTCCCAGCTCTCCAGTGTGCAAATGGCCATTGTGGGACAATCTAGCTTTTGATTGCATAAGCTAATTTGATAAATTCCCTTGAATAATTGTAACACATTCTATTGTTTCTCTTCCTCTAGAGGACCCTGACTAATACATGCTTACTTCCTTGCAAATGAGGGTACTCATTCAAAACCATTATCTTTGTGATTTAAGGCTGGGCTCACAGAAGAGTATGTCCATCCTACTCTTAAGGGCTTCAGATAAGGACCCTAGATATTCACACTTAGTTTTGCTTTTTGCTTTAGTTTTCACTGATAACCACATAGATGAGAGATGCTAGCAGTCTTCACTTGAAGAGGGAACTTCATGTATATGTTCCTCAGAATTATTTATGATAATTTAACTTACTAAGAACTACAACTAAGAATAGAACCCAAAGTTTTGATATTTGACAAGCTCTGGAAAGACAATGAGATGAGTTTTTAACTCTACAGAGTTTCTTTACCTCTTTAAGACCTACAGACTGGTTGAATGTGTAATGGAAAGGGATTTTTGGGTGAGGGTGCCAGCTAAGGGACACTTACTAGCTCAGAAAATATTCTAAATATCGGTTCATAGATATAATCCAACCTCTTTAGTCAAAAGGCAGGTGGGGGCTATGTCTTCCCCAGGAAAGAATTCTTTTTTTTTCCAGTAAAGAATTCTAATACTGTACTTATGACTTTTAATCAATTTAGAGAAAACTTTTCATTTTGGAGAATAATCTTTGGCTTGATCCTAGACTATTTTCTTTATTTTAAAAGGTTAAAATAATTTTACTTAGGGATATCCTATAGTCATTACTCTGGATCAATGTTTCCAGTTACTTGGGTGCTGTTTCAAAATCATGGTTGAAATATTTTTTTTTATTTCAGGAAAAGTATTTTTGAACTGTCAATTTAAATATAAGTTCTGATTCTTTGCTCTGCCTTCCTTCCCAAGGTCTGGAGCTCTGTTCATACCTCGAGGTGCTCTGTTCGATTGATCCCATGGCAAGTATTTTCCCTTCCTCCTCATGCACAGGTGTCTGAAGGTATCCAGTCTTTATGTCCAATTTTGAAAACAATTGATTCCCTTCATAAACCACTGGGCAGCCTACATTCCAGGGAAAGTGTATTGATTTACCTTGGCATAATTATCTGCCTATGATGATTTACATCCATTCTAATTTTGCTTTATATTTGCTGCATATCCATGACAGGGGATACATAGGGCTTCTGAGACTCAGCTATAAAGCTATTGATTAAAACTTATTTAATATCATCTCTGTAATCATTAGTCTGTGACACAGCCATCCTTCTTGAGAAGCTCTTCCGATAGGGTTTAGTGTCTTGCAAAACTGCGTAGTATCCAGCTGCTCCTCTTCCACATCTCTCATTCTCTGGCTCTGTAGCCCTTCACTCCTAGGCAGTGAGGTGTTGGTAAATGTTTAACAACTGGCTCTCTGGGATGGACACCAGACCAAACACACCAACAACAATCCCTAATCAATAGCATTTGCCAGTTTCCGTGGTGTAAATGCTCTCACTATAGCTGATTACAAGCTATCAATGTGGTGTCTCTGAACATGGAGTTGGAAAGAGATCCTCCAACATTACCTCTTAGGAGTAGATGTGAGTTGGCACCAGCATACTACTACTCCTAGCAAAAGCTACATGTTAACTTCTGCTGTCTCATTTCAAGTGGCAGAAAAGCACTCAAATGACAAACTCAGTTTCCCAAGTCCAAGCCTGGGAAACCTGGCAGCTGGAGTGGATGAAGCTGTCTCCACTTATCACTAGGTGGTGGCATGTTTTGTGCAATGTTAAATAGCAGAAATTTAGCAAAAATACAGGTATTATTGTCAGCAACAAGAAGCTGGAGTTAGTCCTACTTATTATTGTTAGTCAAATCCAGTAGTTTTCATTTAAGGATGCTTTACCTCTTAGAGAATATGTAGAATGTCTAGAGAGATTTTGTCACAACTGAATAGATGGTGCTGTGACATGTAGTGATTAAAGGCCAGAGATTCTGCTAACATCCTATAATGCACAGGATAATCCCCACAACCAAGAATTACCTGGCCCCAAAAAGGCAGTAGTGCTGAGGTTGAGAAACTCTGGTCCAGTTAGTGCCAGGTAAGCCATATAGTGTCCACCACAGCCTTCACCTCAACTTGTTTGCAGAATTTGCTGCCACGTACCATATGCAAAGGGCATTCAAACTAGAGATACTCAGCTCTTTTACATCTTCCATAGAATGTGGGCCAGATTTCATTCATTGGTGCATTTGAGTACCAGTGTTCAGCTTAGTTTGGCTTGATTCTCTCACCAGTGTTACTTGAACCTGTGCTGGTACATGAGCCCTCCAGTACTAGTGTGAATGCCCAGAGATGCTGCTGTATCAGGCTTTTCTACCCCATATTAACTCATCACTAGGATCTGGGAAGTTGTTATTTTGAGCAAGGTAGCTGCATGTATAAGTGTTTGGGTTCAGTTGAGTGCATAGTGATTGTGATTCAGGAATCCCACATTGTAAAAATAAAATGACCTTAGCTTGTTTATGTATTAACATTGATCCTTCAGAAAGCAGTCTAGTCAAGGATGAATGTGTAATACTCTGTTATGGTTTAGTTTTAAAATGTCCCTCAAGGCTTTTGGGAGGTGACTGGATCATGGGGCACTATACTCATTATTGATGAGGTCCTAGGAGAAAGAACAGTTAGGAGGTGGGGCCTGGCTAGAGAAGGTGGGTCATTAGTGGCTTGCCTTTGGAGTGTATGGCTCTTCCTCTGGCTCCTTCTCTCTCAATGCTTTCTAGTTGCCATGGGTTAAGCAACTTCCCTCAGCCAGCCTGTGCTACCAAGCCATTTCTGTTCCAGAGTCAGCATATCATGACTGAACCCTCTGAAATGTTATTCAAATAAACTTCTCCTTTATTTTGTAGGTGTCAGATATTTTGTCCCAGTGATGGGAAAGTTACTAATACAGACTCTATTGGAACGTGACAACTCTGGATATCTGGTCTGTGGAAAAAGAGAGGCATGAAGTCAGGAAAGGTGTACAGCAAAATGAAGCTGCAAATCACTACCCTGGATACCTGGATCCTCAAGACCTGCCACAAAGACATAGCTGACTCCTATGAAGCGTACTCACACCTGATATGGGGCTTCTTTTTTAAATATATTTTTGTTAGTGCCTATGGATATTACAAAATATTGGGATGCACTGTAGCATTTCCATAGTACATAGATTGGGATTATAGCCATTCCTCTTCCTTTTCTCCCTTATGCTGCCCCCATCCCTATTCCTTATTCCCTTTGTGGAACTTGTTTAGAAAATTTTCACAGAACCACCAGCTCTTGCAGCAGTCCGCAAAGGGGAAAAAGTAAAAGAAATTTATCTGGAAAGCTCCCTCCATCTTTTGTTTCCCATTGTTGGGGTTCACAAACAGGAAGCTAACTAACCCTCATATAAATCTGTCTGGGACTCCCATTCGTACGTTGGACCAGAGTTGCATTATGCAGATTTCCGCAGCAACTAAAGAAACCAGGATTCACATTTTGTTTTGTGATGCTTCATCAAAAAGTAAGATGGTTGGGCAACATGGCTCCAGTGAGCTATTAATGAACAAAGTGAGGTAGACAAGGAGGTCCTAGCAGAACCTCATAGGGTTCACATTCGACAGTTTATTTTTCTCCCACGGAAAGAAAACTATTTTTTTCTTTTTTCATTAAGTTTATTGGTACATTTTAGGTATAAAATACAGTTACATTCATTGTTGGAAGCTTGTACCTTTATGTGATGTATCTCAGTTCTTATTTTTTCCCCCTTCCCCTGCCCTCCCTTCAACTGCTCCACCCTTCCCTATTTACAGAGACTTTGTTTCCATTTTTTCCTTTTCTCATATTTTTCCTTTTCCCTTCTTGCCTTTCCCCTACCCTTCCCACTTCCCCTACTCTTTTAGACCTATTTCACACTATCATTTATACCATTTGAACCTTATTTACACTTTTAGTTTTTCACACCAGAAAAACTATTCGGTATTTACACGTGTGTCCTATTTATTTCACTTAAGAGTATGGCCTCAATGTGCATCCATTTAGCTATAAATGTCTCTAGTTTCTCATTCTTTATGGCTCAGTAGTATTCCATTTTATAGAAAAAGCAAATCTTCTTTATCCAATCTCCAGTTGATGGGCATTTGGGCTGTTTCCAAGTTTTAGCTATTACAAACTGTCCTGCTATAAACATAGGTGCCCATATATCACCAACAGAGGGATAGTTGGGTCAAATGGGACCTCTAATCCTAGTTTTTTGTTTTTTTTTTTGGTATGGGGGATTGAATTCAGGACCCTGTGCTTGCAAAAGAGGCAGCAAAACCACTGAGCTAAATCCCCGGCCCTACTCCTAGTTTTTTGAGGTATCTCCATATTGATTTCCACAGTGGTTGCACCAGTCTGCACTCCCACCAACAATGGAGAAGGGTTCCTTTCTCCCCACAGCCCCGCCAACATTTGTTATTGGTTGATTTCATGATAGCAGCCATTCTTTCTGGGGTGAGGTGAAATCTGTTTTCGTCTGCATCTCTCAAATGACCAGTGATGTTGAACATTTTTTCATGTATTTATTTGCTGCTTTTACTTCTTTGTCAGAGAAATGTCTGTTCATTTCAGATGCCCATTTTTGAATCAGGTCTTTATATTTGGGGGAGGCTGATTTTTTTGAGTTCTTTATATATTCTAGATAGTAGACCTTTGTCTGAGGAACAGCTGGTAAAATTTTTTTCCCACCACTCTGTTGGTGGTTTCTCTTGCAGTGCAGAAGCTATTTAATAAGATGAGATCCAAGTTGTTGATTGTTTGTGCAAGTTCTCATGCTACTGAGGATTTGTTCATAAAGTCTTTTCCTATGTGAATGTCTTCGAAAGTTCTACCTAACTTATTTTCCAGCAAGTTTAGTGTTTCTGTTTTAATATTAAGATCTTTAGTCCACTTCAATTTTAGTTTAGTGCTTGGTGAAAGATAGGGGTCTAGTTTTAATCTTTTGCAGGTTGAAATCCAGTTTCTCCAACACCATTTATTAAAGAGGCTATCTTTCCTCCAGTGATGGTGGTTGGTTCCTTTGTCAAAGATGAAGTAGCTGAGTATTTCTGAAGTTGTTTCTGTATCTTTGAATCTATTCCATTGGTCCTCAGGTCTGTTTCTTTGCCAGTAACATGCTATTTTTATCACAGTAGCTTTGTAGTATAGTTTCCAGTTGGGGATTGTGATACCCCCTGCCATGTCTCTGTTGCTTAGAATTGCTTTTGCTATTCTAGGTCTCTTATGGTTAAAAATGAATTTTTGGATTGTTTTCTCTAGTTCTGTGACATATATTGTTGGAATTTCAATTGGCATTGCATTAAATCTATATAATAGTTTTGGAAGCATGGCCATTTTCACTATATTTGTTCTTCCTACCCAGGAGCAAGGGATGTCTTTCCCTTTTCTTATAACTTCTTTGATCTCATTTTTCAGAGTGTTATAGTTTTCAGTGTAGAGGTCTTTTGCTTCCTTCATTAGATTGATTCCTAGATAGTTCATTTTTGTGATGCTATTGTGAAAGGAACTGTTTCCTTAATTTCTCTCTCAGTGAGTCTGTTATTTGTGTACAAGAAAGCTATTGATTTTTAAGTGTTGACCTTGTATCCAGCTACTCTACTGAATCGTCAATTAAGTCTGGAAGTCTTTTGCCAGAATTTTTTGGGTCTTCTATGTAGAGTATCATATCGTCAGCAAATAATGACAGTTTGACTTCTTCTTTTCCTATCTTTATTCCTTTTATTTCTTTCTCTTGTCTAATTGCTGTGGTTAATGTTTCCAGCACTATACTGAAGAGGAGTGGTTATAGTGGATATCCTTGTCTTGTTCCTGATTTTAGCATGAAGGTTTTCAGTTTTTGAGCATTTAGTATGATGTTGGCTGTTGGTTTTTTCATAGATAGCCTTAATCAGGTTGAGATAAAGACCATCTTCTCCAATTTTCTGTAGGGTTTTTTATCATTAATGGGTGTTGGATTTTGTCAAATGCTTTTTCTGCATCTATTGAGATGATCAAGAAAACTTCTCTTTATTCTTAGGTATAAAGGTCTTGGGAGCTTTTCCAATTTAGGTATTTAATGTATTGTCTATTATAAAATATATATTTATATTGGGTTTTGGAAATTCCCATCTTCTTGTCTGTTAATTTTTTCTTTCTGCTTTTAAAAAAATTATCTGGTGTTTATTGTTTTAACTAGTCTTTCTTCACACATGAAGATAATATCATTTTCTCCTATTATTTCCTTAATTATACTGATACATTTTTTAAGTGCTAAAATTGTATTCCAGGGATAAAGATTGCTTGTGAGTGGGCTATTATTTTTAAAAACACATTGTTAGAATGAAATTAGTAATTCATATTTTTATTTTTAGTTTGTTTCTAAGTTGTAACAATAGTCCATGATTGTCTTTATTACCTTTTTTGATTGATTGTTTGTGTTAATGTTATATGAGACTTATAAAAGGCTTTGGAAAACTTTTTCTTTGATTTTAGATTCTGGGATAATTTATATAAAACATAAAAAATTATCTATTTCTTGAAAGGGCAGTGAAAAATTTTGAATCAATTTTTTCAGTGTGAAAAGATTTTTAAAAATTAGTAATTTTACTCTTTAAATAATTTCTGGATTATTGAAGTTTTTATTTTTTCTTGAAATATAAAATTTTAGTTTTGTAAAAAGTTTTTTATGTTACTTGATTCTAAACTTATCATAAGGTTGCTCAAAATATTTTGGTACTTTATATTTTATAAGTACTATTTTCTGTATAACCTTGTACTTTGTTTATTCCTGATATAGTTTATTTTTTACTGATATCTTTTTTAGAGCATCATACTTGCCATACATGTGTTTTATCAGCATTTTAAAAAAATATTTTGCCATAATTTTGAATTTTTTAATATGGATGGTATATTAGTTCATTTATAGCATGGTTCTTAGCTGTAACAATAGTATTGTAGCTATGTAGAACAATATTTTTATGTCCAAGAGATGAAAGCTTAAATGTTAAGGGGTGAAATATCACAGTGGATTGGGGAAGGGGGGGGGGAGAGGAGAGAAGAGAGGGAGAGAAAGAGAAAATGAGGCTAATGTTTACAAAATTCAGTGAAGAATCTCAATTAGTGTGTATTGTATTTGCAAGCCACTAGTACATTATAAGACATCCATAAAAGAATAAGTGTTTAATATTAATTCAATTAATCTTCATTATTAATTTTTGGTTTTAACAACAATCTCCAATTCCTCAATCATGAACCTGATACCCAGAGTTTGGTAGTTTGGGTCATCCTGGCTGCTTCACTGTCACTTTTTTCTTCTTACTTCAACCTGTATATGCTTTGGTGTCATCAGTCACATCCGTGTTCCAAGCACAGGAGAAGAAAGAAGCAAATTAGGTATGTCCTCCTTTCAGGGTCCCTCATGAAGACAGTTCTGCTCAAATCCTAGTGACTGGCACTTGATCATGTGGCCAACGTACTTTCCTACAAAGAAGCAGGCAAAGGTAATCTTTATTCTTAGTTAAAATTAACATTGTTATTCTCTAATTATTTTGTTATGAAATTTCATAGAATTGTTTTTATATTTTCTTTATTAATATCTTATTGTATTACATTAAAATAAAAATAAATAAATAAAATGCACCCAGCCAACAATCAAATTCTTTAAGGAAGCTGATAACAACTAATCCTGGGGCAAACACTAGAGTTTTCCTCCCAGATTTTTATAGGATATGAGGAGTAGCTCTTACCACCTGCTGGATGCTGTCTTATTTCTGACATTGATTGTAATAATATATCTTATTTAAGAACTAAAGAGGAGAGAGGTTCTCCCATTTTGACCTTCAATGTTCTCAGAAGGCCTTTGCATGCAACTGTCATGACTTCTTTCAAAAGCTTTCATCTCATAAGTCTAGCAGCCACACAAGATTTATTATCATCTTGCCAACTGTAAAACATCTGATGCTTACAAACAGGAATGTTTTTAATTTCATAAGAGGGAATTTAATATATTTTCTATCATTTTTTGCTTCTAATTTTGCATTCTTTCATGAATTTCATTTCTTTTCTTTTCCTCTCTAGAGAGTCCTTTCTAGTCTCTCTGTATTCCTGTCCCCATTTGCTCCTGGAGGACTTCATGCCCTGGAGTTCATCCTGCTATTGTAGAATATCAGAACATGGAATCCATTTGGGCTGTTGCCCTTTCCACAGCCCAGCTGTGCTGGGACATTAGAGTAAACTACTGAGAGATGGAGACAGCTAGTGAGGGATAGGGTGATCAAGATTTCTTGTAGGTCCTAAAGGGGAGGATAGGGTTAATTGACACTTTCTAAGGGGGAGGGCCCATGAGAAGCATGTAAGACCAACAGCACTACTTGGATGGTCCCCAGGGGTGTATGTACTTCAGCAGCACTGGGCAAATCCAAGAGGGGCAGGCACAGAGCAACAGCACTGCTTCGGAGGTCCAGGGGTGATGGGCAGGACAACTATTTGCCAGAAAGTACTTGAAACATCCAGTGGCAGCCAGCTGAACTACTGGCATTTATCTTTCCCTGCAGTTCTCTGTTCTGCCCCCAGTCACCTCACAGGGGGGCTTCTGCAGATTAATTTCATGGCACTGACATCATTAGCTTGCTTTGTTCTGCTGTATGACCAGCATTCCAAGGAATGGCTGACATGGCATACAGGTAAAAAGGCAGGTTCTATAGATGATGCTAGTTTGCCCAGTTCCCAGAATCCTTCAGATAACACTTATCCAGACACTCTCGTCTCTGTCTGCTCACAATGCCCTCTTCCTTGACCAGAGTCTTGGAGTGCAAATGGACATCTCAGGGACATGGTGCTAAAGCCCCAGTTTTTCTCAGTTAAGACACAGCAATATTTTACCCTGACTTTTAAAATTATGTCAGTATCAGTAGCCCCAGTTTTGCCCTTCCTAATGAAGGTAAGTGTTTTATGTCTACTTTAAGTCATTGTTTTTTTCTTTGCACCCCCTAAGATAAAAGTGAATTATTTGTGAAGAAAAATATCTGTTGTCTGAATAGTTATCGTGCAGTTCTTTCCAGATAAAATACATTCTAAGTCAGACTCACAGCTGCAGATTAATTTTTCCCCAAGGTTAATAAGGACTTAGCAACCAGGACTGTAGTGTGATGTGGCTGTTTGTCATGGTCAGTTGTCTCAGTTTCTACCACATTGGCATTCAGGGTTCTGCTGCCCTTTGCCCTCGTTTCTTTTGTTCTCACTGTTGAATGGCTGTGGCACTGAAACATTCCTGCTACTAACTGATTAAGTAGGAAATGACACCAGAGGCCTTGATGATTTCCAAACTGTTTCTTGGTGTTCTTCTGTGACCCCTAGATATTACAGTGCTTACATTAAAACAAAACAAAACAAAAACCAGCCTCTCATAATAAAATTGCAGAGCATTTTGAAAATCGCATTTTTTATGTTAACAGTAAAACCATAGTTTATGTACTTTTGGGCAAAGTGCTGTGAACTTTTCAATGTGTTCTTATGAGTATTCTCATGTTTTCGTGCATAACATTGTCACAATCTGGGAAAACAAAAGCCCAAAGGGTGAAGTGATTTATTCTTAGGGTGATTCGATGTGTTGGCTTATTTTCCTGATGTTCACACCCCTGTTCCTTTCATATATGTCAGATTTTGACAATAAGTGATTCACACTACTTCTCCAAGACTGGATCTCAGCCTGATAACTTTTAGCTTGTCTTCTAAGGAATGAGATGGAGGTAACTTTGGTGATTTTTTCCTACTGATTTCATTAACACTCACTGGTGTAAAATTTCCATGGACATACTTTTTGTTTACAATGGGAAATTTTGAGCTGTTTTCACCCAGTTACTCTTCTGATAACAAATGTCTTGAGTAGGTAATTTCACAGTTCATAAATACACTAAAGTGTGAGAAATCAAAAATATAAATAAAGAGAAAAATACATAGGGAAAAAGGAGATAGATCTTTTACAAAGGGAAAGGGACCAAAGGATGGAAAGAGGGAGGAGGAAAAAGAGAAGGGGATGAAAAAAATAATTAAGATATGTTATGTACGTATATTAACTCCCCATGAGGAATGTAATCATTATGTGCAGGGAACAGGGAAAGTGGACATTACTAGAACCCCTGCAGTGGATCTTGGTCTCCTGTGAGCCATGACAGCACAAGGTGAATTAAAGAATAAAGACAGGAAACAAGACTTAGAGAAGAAGTTGGGCTCTGAGCCTGATCAATGCTGCTCTGGGCAGCAAAGACAAAGGCACCCTGAACTTGCCACTCTTCATTGGGTTCATAAGGAATAATAGATGACTCAGAGGGTGGCAATAATCCTAACTTGACAAGGATCTTATAATTGGAGGAAATATCAGATGTCTTGGAGGGTGGCAGTAATCCTAGAACCATGAGGATCTTATGCTGATGAGGATCTTAGGTCAATGGAGAAGCTTATGTTGATTAGGATGTTAAGAAGAGCAAAGAAGTTCTTACAATGGTAGGGGGGATGAGTTAAGCTGAAAAGGAATTTGTCCCTCCCCAAATGAAACCTTTCTACTTGGTTCTCAAAGACCCAGGATGTCTTTAGCTGATGTAATCTTGCCCTTGAGCATCAGAGCATCACAGGACTATTGAGACCTCAGACAGTCATAATCATAATTTAATTGTGAAATGATTTTTCCCCCCAAATTATGTAGAATGGCTCCTGACCATTATGTGCTGCAAACATATATATTATAAAAAAGTAAAACTGAAAAATATGACATGTGGTTGTATGCAAATACATTGAAACTCAATATTTTCTAAAATTAATATGAACTAATAAAATATATAAAAAAGAACAAAAAAATGTGACTGGTAAGGGATTTGAATGACATTATTCAACATTAAATTCATGAAGCTCAAAATAGTGACCATATACATATAATTTAATTCTGTGCGTAGAATGTGTACATTAAATTTTATGTGTAATTTGTTATAAAAAATGAGAACAAAACTTTTTCTTTTGTTCATTGCTTTATTTCAGGCTCAGTAGCTGCTCTAGTGTATAGTAGACACTCAATAAGCATTTGTTCAATGATTGAATAAGTGAGTGCTTAAACAATGATTTTCTAAAGAGTTAATAATTTAAAATTATTTTGGGTACAGACTATTTAGAGTGAGATGCAAATTAATTGCTATGTTTGTACAAATGTGAATAATCTAAATCTAGTGAAATATTTTAAAGGTTTATAAATTAGGTGAGCACATCTGATACTAGAATTCCCATACTGGTACAAATGTGTCAGTCTTTCCAATTAATTTCTAATACTTCAAAAAGCAAACCTAAAAATGTGAGTCACTTCATGTTGATGTGGTTTGGATATCTGAATAAACAAATTACAGTTCAAATCATCTATAAATGTAATGTTATAAAACATGATAATGTAGTTAAAATTGTGGGAAAGATCTACTATCTTTCTACCTACCTATTTATCTATATAGATATGTATCTCCCAAGAGAGCTCGATTAGCATGGGAACTCTTTTAATAACTCTTCCTCATGATGCAACAGCAAAAGCTTTTGGACAACAATCATAAGATAATCACCAATAAAATTGTTTGTTATTTTGGAGAAGGCACTGAATTTTTAAAAGATGGGCTCTATAAATAAAAGGGCAAGTAGAACATTTTGTCTGACATTGATGCACACCTTGTCAGCCCACTGTACTCACCAGGGGTAGTAGTACACTCCTGTAATCCCAGGGCTCAGGAGGCTGAGGCAGGAGGATTGCCATGAGTTCAAAGCCAGCCTGGAATACATAGTGAGTTCAAGGCCAGCCTGAACTGCACAGTGAGACCCTGCCTCAAAAAACCAAAAAAAAAAAAAAATGTACAAAGTACACATGAGCTTATCTATGTTCTTCTGTTTAAATATTAGAAGAAGTGAAGTTATGCTGTCGTGACCTCATTTATTTGGTTACTGTTTCCTTCATTATCATCTCACATCTAGTCAGAACCCAGACATGGTTTCACATGCATGTGCTGTTCAGAATTGGTGCAATGATAAGAAGAGCTGGTGAGGGGTTTCTGGGTCATATTTCCATGCTAAGATGTGCTTAGGGCCTGTGAGAGTAAATGTTTCCAAGCCTTCCAGAATGGTTGTCCCTTGGAACATGCCCCACTGGAAGCTTTTCCTTGTTAGAAATATTCACTAAACTCGGCTTCTGTTTTTTTTTGAAAATCACATGGATATATGGATTCAGTGAGCCACACATTTTAATTTGGGCAACTTTGATGAAGAAATATGTGTTTTCTGTAGAGATCTGTACTTGAAGTTGTATTAGTCAACAAAAATGATGATTGATGTGTCAAATGTTTGCACTTCCATTTACACTTTCTATGAAAAAATCAATTTTGAGATAGAATTTTCTTATTCTTAAAATAAACCCAGGATTGAACTATATGCTCATTTTCACAGTGTACTGGTTATGGACCACTGAACTGCTTCCTAATTGGTCTCATATATATATATATATATATATATATATATCACTCTCCCTTTTAATCTATTTTTCATATTTTCAGTAGTGGTGGTGGCACCTTACTCAAATAGAGATTTTTGAATAAATTAAGAATCCCTTACAAGACATTTAAGCACCTCTACTGTCTGGTCTGAGCTAATTTGCAGCTATAGTCCATTATTAACCTCACTTGTTTCTTTGCGAGGCTCATTCAAACTTCATCAGTTGTTCTACCCAAAACACACACTGTGCTTTTCCTTCTGCATAAATTCGTACTTCCAAGAATGTTTCTGAAATGTGTGCTAGAGGGCTTCAGTGTTTCCTTTGGATCCAAAAGCAAGTGGAAAAAATGGGTCTTGGTTTCCCATCAAAAGAAAAATCCAGGCATTTGAATGATCTATTGTAGTGAGTGGGAGAGAATGAAATTCCTGTGAGAGGGTCTGCCAGGCTTCTGGGCCTTTGCTAGTTTTAGGTATTGCTTGACTGTGATCACAAATGAAGAGCATGACTCCAAATCTCCTCCTGGACGAGTTAATTAGAAAGAGTAGCAGAAGTGAGTCTGTATGTAATCATGTTGGGAACTTGGTACGATAGAATGAATAATGTTGCTACAATACATCTACAACTCAATCTCTGGAAAACAGGATCATTGCTTATAATATAGTCAGACTTCATTTAATGATAAGGACACATTCTGGGCTGGGGATTTAGCTCAGTGGTGCTGTGCCTGCCTTGCAAGCTCAAGGTCCTGAGTTCAATCCCTGGTAACAGAAAAAAAAAAGGACACATTCTGAGAAATGCATAGGCAGTTGTATTATTATGCATACCTCATAGACTGTGCTTACATAAACCTATATGGTGTTTGTCAATCACCCAGTGTCTTCCCTTGATATAATCAAGGGACACTATAATTATCAAATAGGTTAGGTTGCTGCTAGTGTAACACAGCATCCTGCTTTACAATAAATCTTTTTTTATAAGTAGAAGGAGTATGATCTAAAATGACAATTAAAAAGAAAAATATAGTAAATACATAAACCAGTAACATAGGCATGTGTTATAGTTATGAAATATTTTTCCCATAAAGTTTATTGGTACATTTTAGGTATCAAATACAGTTATATTCATCATTGGGATCTTGTACCATTACATGAGTATCTTGAATCTTATTTTTTCCCCATCCCTGCCCTCCCTTCACCCCCTCCACCCTTCCCTATTTGCAAAGACCTTGTTTCCATTTTTTCCTTTTCTCATACTTTTTCTTTTGCCTTCTTTCCTTTCCCCTACCCCTCCCACTTCCCCTGCTCCTTTACACCTTTTCTTCCTATTACACAATATCAATTATGCATTTTTAAATTACAATATCAAGATCTAGGAGACATTACCACAGATTTTAAAGAATTTAGAAGGATATAGAAAGCATATTACAAAAATCTGTTTTGAAATAAATTTGACAATTTATAAGAAGTACCTTGGAAAACAAATTAATGAAACTGACTCCGGAGGAAATTTAAAATTTAAATAGCACCTATTAAAGAAAGTATATTCCTAGCTTGAAAACCTACCCGTATGACAACAGCAGGCTCATAAACATTTTAACTGATAAATTATATCAAACAATTAAAGCAGAAAAAAGAAGGAACAC
>NW_004624841.1:6219644-6258596 GCF_000247695.1 Heterocephalus glaber | reverse complement strand
ATATGGTCCACTGAGTTTTGAAAGATTATTTAACATTAACATTTTATAGAATATAAACTCAATTCAAGAGCTGAGGAAAAGATAGTGTTTTCAGCAAATGGCACTAAAACACCTGATATCCGTATATAAAAAGTTAACCTCAACCCTTTATTTCCATACATAAAAATAACTTGAAAGGATCTATGAACCTAAATATGAAAGACTAAAAGTATAAAAGTTTAAGAGGAAATTATAAGGGAAAATGTGTATGAATTTAGGTTTGGCAAGAATTTCCTAGGATATAAAAAACATGATGCATAAAAGAAAAAAATTGATAAATGAGATTCCATCAAAATTTAGAACTTTAAATGACATTGTTAAAAAAATGAAAAGTAGTCCTTAAACAGACCATAATGCATATAACCTATGACCAGAATATATAAAGAACTCTTACAGCTCGTTAATAGACAACCCAATTAAAAAGTAGACACAAAGAGATGATAAATAGCCAGTACAGCACAAGGAAAGTTGTGCAGCACTAGAATCAGAAAAATACTAATCATTACAATAACAAGATTGAATTATACACTCATTAGGGAGATGAAGTTAAAAGTTTTAAAAGAGCAAATATCGGCTTTGGTATGAACCAGTTAGAACTTTCTAATACTGCTAATGTGAATGTAAAATGATAAAACCATTTTGGAAAACAATATAGAAATTTCTTGTATTACTGTTAAGAACAAACAGTCTTGTACTTAAGTTTTTACTTGAGAGGAATGAAAACACATGTTCACAATAGATTTGTGCATACAAGTTGAGTATCCCTTATCTGAAATTCTTGGGGCCCAAGTGTTTCAGATTTTCATTTGAAATCCACTTGATCTGCAAAGAGGATAGCTACTCCTGCTTTTGTTTTTTCCAGGTTCCTGTCACATGGAGTATTGTTTTCCACCCTATAACTTTCAGACTATGAGTTTCTTTTTGAATTAAGTGTGTTTCTTGTATGCAGCATATCGTTGGATCTTGCTTCTTGACTCATTCTACTAATCTATTTCTTTTGATTGGTGAATTAAGACCATTAACCTTGATGGTTATAACTGATACGTATTGACTTATCATTGTCATGACTTTTTCTTTTTGTTGGATTCTCCCCCTTTGCATTTAATTTCTTGTCACACCTGATAGATTCATTCTACTGGGCTTCTTGGGGTTGTGAATCTCATTGTCTTTTCCTAGGATATTGTCTAAAATTTTTTCGAGTGCCAGTTTGGTATTCATGAAATTCCTAAGGTGCTCTTTGTCATGAAAGTATCTTATTTCTCTATCAATTTTGAAAGATAATTTTGCAAAGTACATCAATCTGGGCTAGAGGCTGTTTTCTTTTAGGGCTTGAAATACATCACTCCAAGCTCTTCTTGCCTTGGGGGTTTGCCTTGAGAAGTCTGGTGTGATTCTGATGGGCTTTCCTTTGTATGTGATTTGTTTCTTTTCTCTAACTGCTTGTAGAATTTTGTTCTTCTGTTGGGTTTCTGGAATCTTAACAATTATATGCCTATGTGTAGATTTTTTTTTTTGTCAAAGCTATTTGGAGTCCTATATGCCTCACTATATTTGTCAAGTTCTTTTCCCCTGCTTGGGAAGTTTTCTGCCATCACTTCTGTGGATAGTTTTTTTTAATGTAATCTATACTCTCTCCTGTTTCTTCATTGACTCCAATCAGTCTTATGTTATTCTTCTTTGCATTGTCTAGCAGCTACTGGATTGATTTCTCGTGGTCCTTTACAATTTTAAAGCAATTTTTCTTTTTCCTGGCCACTAATTGCAATTTTATCTTCTATATCTGAAAGTCTATCCTCACATTGGCTTGTTCTGCTGCACAGACTTTCAATGGAGTTTTTAATCTCCTTGAAATCTGTTTGCATCTGTTTTATGGATTCCATTTGTTTCCTATGTTGGGATTCCATCATGTTCCTCAGATCCTCTCTTTTTTTATCTGTGTCCTCTCTAGATTTATTAATCATGTCTTGCACTATGAGCACAATCTCTGCTGTTATCTGGGAAATTATTTCTGATTTCATTTTTTCCAGACCCTCTTTTGTTGCCAGTTCAGGGAGTCCAGGTGGTTGAGTATCAGAGTGTTCTATCTCATTTCCCTTTGGGATTGCTGTAGGTGATCTGGAAGTCTGGTTTTGAGACTTGTTCACATGTCTTCTCATTTCAATGGTGGGAGAGGTGCTGCTGGCACCCATGGGGCTCACCTCCTCTGTGCTGGCAGGGGTGGTATGGTGGCCCAGAACTTCCTCTTGTGCACTGGGAGTGGCTCACCTCCTGTGTGCTGGTGGGCATGAAGTATTGTACAGTATGCATGATAAAGTACAGTAGATTTGTTTATACCAACATCACCACAAATGTGATGAATATATTGCACAAAGTTGTGATGGCTACAGTGTCACAACAGCTACTACTTCACAAGGGGACAGAATTTTTTTGCTGCATGTTAATTTTATGAGACTTTTGTCCACCATTGACCAGAATGTCATCATGTGGCACATGATTGTGGAGTGCACAGCTGTATAGCAAAAGGGACTTTACAAATGTTGTCAAGTTAAGGATCTTGTGATGAGAGATCTTCCTGGACTGTTTGGGTGGGCCCAATGTAATCACAGTGGTGCTTCTCAGGTGATGCAGGAGGACTGAGCATCAAGGAAAAGGCACTGTAGTGATAGAAGCTGAGACTGGAATGAGCCTTTTTGAAGACACAGCTGAGAAAAGGCAGGAAAAGCATTTGCACTCTAGCCTCCAGAAGTGACCAGTACAGTTGACACCTTGTCTTTAGCCCAGGGGTTGTGTAATGACCTCCAGAAATATAAAGGAATAAATTTGTGTTGTTGGACAACACGGGGTTTATGGTAACTTGCTCCAACGGCAACAGGAAAGTAATATATCTTGTCAGGATGGTGAAGTTGTACATATATTCTGAAAGAAAGAAATGTAAGTGGTGAATAAAGGTACCAAAAGTGTTCAATATTATTTGCCACCAGGGAAATGCACAGCAAAACTACAATGAAACACCATTTCACCCCAGCCATAATGGTTATTAGCCAAATAAATAAATGCTGATGAGGATGTGGGGAAAAGCAACTCATACATTATTGGTGGGAATGTAAGCTAGTACAACTACTATGAAGAACAGTATGGAGAGTCCTCACAAAACTAAACATAGAACTACCATATGCATGTGTTTTATGATCCATTTCATTCCAAAGAAAATGAAGTAGGTATACCATAGAGGTACCAATATGCCTATGTTCATTGTGGCACTATTCACAATAGCTGAGATATGGAATGAGTCTAGGTGCCATCAATGGATGGATGGATAAAGAAAATGTAGTATATGTACACAATGGGGTATTATTCAGCCATAAAGAAAAATTCCTGTCGTTTGCTGCAAAATGAATCAAACTAGAGCACATTATGTTCAGTGAAATAAGCTAGACACAATAAGACAAATGCTACCCATTTCCTCACTTATGTTGAAGCTGTAGAATAGTGATTAATAAAATTTGGAAGGATGTTTGTGAGGAGAGGGTGGATAGAGGCTGGATTTAATTGGTGCGTGCTGAATGGGTGTATGGAAATAGCACACTGAACCCCATTAATATGTTATAATTAATACATGTTAATAAAAATTTTAAAATGGTGTCTAAGGCAAAGGCAATAATTTAGACTAGTGAGATGTTGAAGAAACAGTTCCTTTTCTTTCAGTAACAAAGCTCTCACCTTTTGGGGGTTGAATGCTGCTCTCTCTGCTTTGCTGGGGGAATTGAGGGTCACTGGTGACTTTGAGAAGTCAAATACTACAGAGGTCTTTGTAGTGACAACTTCTTGTGGAGTACTTGAAGGATCACACAAGTTGGATTATTTGTGCACAATCTCTTCCACATTATCCCCATAAACTAGCCATGGTTGCTCCTGTTTTAATATGAGAAATTGATGCTCAAAGAAGTAAAGTAACTTATCTAAGGCCTTTTAGCTAATAAAGAGCAACGTATGATTTCTTCCCCATTCTTACACTTAAATATCTTTGAATTCACAACAGAGCTGGTTTTAAAACTATCTGTGAAGACAGTTTGTTACATGTATTTTCTTCCATAGAGACAAAGTGAATGTCTGCTCTGCCTATCATCTGTATGTCCCCAAGGCCCTCACAGGCGTCTGGGGCCAGGGTAAGTGGGTCAAGCTGTACTTTTGATCTCTCCCAGAGTGTGAATAGGCACACTCCATGGCAAAGACATGGACACAGTTGGTTCCCAGCACTGGACTATGGAACTCTGCTGAGCCCTTCTTTTGATTTGTTGCTTGTAGACTTTCTCTCCAAGAACTCTAGGTGGCAATGTGGTAAGACAGACTTGCAACCAGCTCTGCCTGTGGTAAGAGGTGTCTTCCTGCTGTGATGAGGCAGGCCTGGGAGGCTGGTGAATTAGGTCAGCTCTGTAGGGAACCTTTAGAGAAGCCTATTTAGAACTCTATGATTCTTATTCTAAACAAAGTAGGAGCAGGGAGCTGGGAGCAGAGCACTGTTTGTGCGAAGGGAGTCAGTCCAGAAAGTTCAATGCAGGAGCTGAGCTGAATTATTAAATAGGAAATATTTAGAGCAGTAAGAGCCCTGCAAGAGTCCTTTCACTTCTTTAGCCTGGGCAAGTTGTAACATGAGTCCTCTGAACTATGATGGCTTTAGGCAGAGGTGGGTCTCAGCCTTGCAATCTGTGCCAAGGCTTGTGCTAAGAGGTTTTGTCCTGGAGTCTTTCCAGATAGGCCAGGAGAGCAGAAATTAAGGAACACAGTCCTGATGACCAGTGGGTTTTGGAAGTTCCTGTGGAACTGGTCCCCTGGGAAGTCACAAGGACTAAAGTAGATGGATGGATGGGCAAGACACCTTCATTGCAGCATTGCGTACTTGTTTATAATCATCTGTGCACTTAGCAAGAAGTAGCACTTGACCAAGAAGTGGATATTCATTATTTTATGCTCAGCTTCTGAAAGACTAGCATTATAGGACACCTATGCAGTGATTTGAAATCAAAATAATTTAAATGTATAAAAGCAATAATTGCCATAATTATTTGTATTCAGAGTTTTTTGTATTTAGAAATCATTGTATTATTCATATATTATCTAATAAAATATTATCATTTATCATTTATGATAGTATATTATGACATAGCTAATGAAATATCTAAGGAAGCCCTCAAAACACTCTGTGAAATAAATATTGTCCCCTCTTTGTGCAGAAGAGGAAAGTGAAAGTCATTTAATCTTCATTATAACCTTTGTATCTTGAAGTGTGTGACAGATCATGTGCTTAGAAGAATCTGACAAACATCTGGCAAAGGTAAAATGTGAACATGGTCTCCAGTCATGGCATGCCCTGCTTTTTGCTTTCATTGCTGCATAAACTCGATTGTATTCCAAAGACAAAAGCAGAAGGGAAAATATAGGCTCTGGCGTTGGAGCACTAAAAACTGAATACAGTCCTGCTGTTCTGTAGGTGTAGACCCCAGTGAGGTAATTCACATTTCTGAGTCCTAGTTTGTTAATCTGTTAAAATATGAGTAAGTAGTGTACTTTCTCAAGGGACTATTGGAAAGATTGTGTCTTAAAGGTATTTGAAGTGCCTGGAACATAGTAAATGCTTAATAAATGTGAGAACTTTATCTACTTTCTTATTTTTATTCTTACTTATATCTGAAGACAATTTTGAATCTAATTCAAGGTGAAATAAAAACATTAAGGAACATCTCAAATGGGACTTGGAAAATTATTTTGTATGTATTTTCAAGTCCCTTGAAATAATTTATTAAGTTTTAGTTGTCTTTTTCAACAGCCACAAGCTTGCTTATATGTTCTCTTAAAAATAGAATTAGATCACACCCAGGTGTAAAGTAAATACTTATACTTCTCTTCTTTTGTCCAATTCATTTCTGAAATACAATTTTCAGATGGAAAACCTTGAGAAACCCTTCTTAGATATGAATAATAAATAATGGCAGACTAAGAAGCAAGAATACTTATATATGTTAAACTCAGATTTGCCTTGTAGGTTTGCAAATAAAAACAGAAGCAATGTTTTAAGTAAAAATGTCCAACTGCTTTTGAAGTATATTGCAATATATAGCTACTTGGAAATTTTCAAGATTACTATTTAAGCTTTCAACAACGAATGTTTCTTCTCTTCCAAGAAAAAGTAATGTGTTATCATTATAAAACAAGTGGAAAAATAAAAGGAAGGAAAAGTGTGTGTGAGCACATGGGCACATGCATGTGTGGATTTGTGTGTGTACATATTAAGATAACAAAGAAAATCCCATTAATGGGGATGTATAAAGCAATTTAGTGTTTATTCCTTTTAACTGTCCTGATTTTCTACATCAACCCATTTCCCTTCCTTCAGGACAATGGCGGGAAGTAAGACTACAGAGAAGAAATAAATATATTTATTCAAAATTTTCAATCTTTTAAGAAAATTAGTTCCTGTTTGGTTGACTCAGGTAAGCAATTATCTTGTACTTGTCTTTTCAGCCTAGTAGCATGGAGTGGGGGTGATTTAAATGATGTGTCTTGGTAATATGGAAGAAGTGGATTCCTTAAAACTGTACAACATTCTTTGGATCATTTCGCGTGACTGCCATGGAGTGACCAATCAAGATGGATCATTGTTGTGATTTCTATGGCGTCATTGGTTTATCTGGCTTTTTGAGGAGATGTGACATTATGATCCACTGTCATCAACTGTCATTACTATTTACCTCTGTTTCCAGTCTCGATGGGGAGCAAAGTCTTAGAACCTTTGCTTCTTTGGGCCTACAAGTCCTACCATGGAGGAGTTTTAGTATCTCTATGTTCCCTCAAGGAACCAGGGACATACCTGAGCCTCTCATGTGATTTGGGCTATGGGAAAGGAGCACTGCTTTAGTCCCATCCAGCTGCTATACCATGGGCTCATACCATGTGTATTGATTGCATGAAGGTCTTATCCTGGGAAACCGTGGAACAAATTAGGCTGCTGGTGTCATACATTATGGACCTCCTTGTATTCCCCTGGATATTTTAAAATGACTGCATCTGCCTTACCTAGTTAAGCTGCTGTAACAAAATATGGTATACGAAGTTACATTCAGTCTGCATGGTTCTGGAGGAGAGGATGTCCAAAATCAAGTGCTGGAAGATTAAGTGTCAGTAAAGTCTTGCTTCCTAATTTATAGATGGCCACCTTTTGCCATGTTCTCACATAGCAGAAGGGACAGGAGCCTCTGGGGCCTCTTTTATCAGGGCACTAATCCCATTCATAGGTTATATATTGTATTTGTGATTATATTTATATTTGTGATTAGGTTTCAACATATGGATTTTGAAGGGCTATAAACATTCAACCTCAAGCACACTCTCTAGTTCCTTACCATCATCTTCTTTGTCTTTCAGTAGAGACAATGAGAGATGGTTTTTCACCTTCCTTTTCACTCTATTTACCTTCTCTTTACAGAATCCAATGGGCTCAAAAAGACAAAAAGCATAGCATTAGTTTTTCTCTAAATAAGTTTTCCTTTTGATCTAGTATTATTCTCATAGCAATTAAATCAGAATCAAAACCAAACTAACAATAAGGAGCAGGGAGCAGAAGATCCATTATTGATAAAGGGAGGGAGAGAGAGAGAGAGAGAGAGAGAGAGAGAGAGAAAGTAAAACCTCACCTCTCCCTTTCCCCAGGGAACAAATTTGACAGGAAATGAATATGGAACTATGCAGCATAAATCTGAACACTCATTTGCTTCATAAGTAAATAAATCTGTAGAAATCTCATGTTTCTGGGTTCTAAAAATGCTGGACTATTTGGATAGAGTCATTATATGAGTATATCATACAAAAAAATCTCTATTGACAGATCAGTTTTGTGTGAAACATAGACCTAATACATTTGCTTATGTGATGTCTTCATGGTAGAGGAATTTCTAAGCCTCAAATTAAAGGAAGAAAATATGTCATATATGAATTATTGAAACATTTGGTCACATAAAAATCTATAGAGCCTAACAGACCATTAATGTTTGCAGCAAATCAGAAAAGTGAAAAAATACTACTATAAAATATTTGACAAGGGACTTGTTTTTAAGTTTTATAAAGAGTCTTTACCAAGCAATTAATATTAAAATCGAATGAAAAATTAATAACAGCGTCAATTAATTAACAAAATAGGATAGGTAAATACTCAATGAATTTATAAAATTTTGTTCAAGCTCACCAAGACTCAAAGAAAATCCTGATGATTCCAAAATCATCTAGATTCCAATACTCAGTTTTCTTTAATCTAGCGTTACCATTCTGTTTCCTAAGTGTGAACTTTTATCATGTCAGTAATTGGCTAAATATATTTATGTCCCTCTTGTGAGTAATTCCACTTCTAAAAATTTTATGCATGGAAATTATGTGAAAATATGTGCAAACAATCCCTCCATTTCTATTCCTCAGGGCATTTAGCAATAACCTCCAACTAGAAATATCCAAATGATCAAATATTGAGATTGGTTACAGAGACACATCCATATGGTGGAATATAACATAGAAATTCAAAATTGTGTGATAGAAATGCCCACACACTAATGATAGTTTGGGTGAAGAAAATAAATTATAAGAAGACATCATATCTCTGAAATATATAGGTGTATGTGCATAAGTGGTGTGCATATCCTATCTGATGAAATAGCATCTCATTATTCCTCTCTTGATTAATTCCTGAGTCTGGCCACTCCCATCAGTGCATGGAAAGCACAAGTGAGCTTGGCTCCATTAGCCTTTTTAAAATTTAGTTCCACTGTGATTTCCCTGGATTGATGTTCTGAGCTGCCCACACTAATTCCAGCCATGGGATCAAGTTGGCTGTAGCCTGAAGCTCTGCTCACAGCGAAGTCATTAATGGGAGCCTCACCTGCACTGATGATAGAGGGACAGCAGGGTCCTTGATAAGCTCAGTGCTTTCTGCCACCCACATCAACGCGGCTCCATAGCAGTGGGAGCTGGGCAGGCTGTCTCAGACGGAATAGATGGAGGAGATATAGGGGGCAAATAAATGTGTCTGAGACAGGTAATTATGTCGCCCTTTCATCCCCAGCAAAGATAAGGGCTGGAAAGTATTTTCTGAAAGCTGAGAAGTTCATGTGTTGACGTCATTGTACAGCTTCATAAACTGAACAATCTTTAAATTCTAGTAGATTTGAAATTCTTTAGAGAGAATTAAAAGACAGTATCTTAAGCAAAATATTTCTTTATTTCAAATGAAAGATTTAAAATACAAACTTATTGCCTTAAATACCAATATTGAAATTATTCTGCAATTTACTACTAGGGATATACTTAGGAATTCTGATATCTGGGTCATCTGTGCCTTTTGTTGCCAAGACTTTTCTGGCTACTCTCGCATAAAAGATGAATGGGAATTCAGTACATCCTGAAAAATTATAAGACCTTCCTTAATTGGAGTTTTGTGTCTGCATTTTCTTTGATTGTTTTTAAAAAGCAAATTTGTTGATAATTCTAACTAATAATATTAAACAGAAAAGTTTCACCATATGCAAGTTTTTGTTTCCTTTCTTTTCTTTCTTCCTTTTTTTTTTGCTTTGTACTGGGGATGGAACCCAGGCCCTTTTTGTTATTTTTTGTTTGGAGATAAAGTCTCATTAAGTTGCTAAGTTGCCCAGGCTGGGCTGAAGTTGTGATCCCCCCACCTCAGCCTCCCAGAGTGCTGGGATTGTAGGTATGAGCCATCATGCCAGGTTCATGTGTGACAGTTAATATTGATTTTCAACTTGATTAACTTGAGAGAAGCCTAGGAAATTAGTAGAGCACACTTCTGTGTTGGGTCATGGGGGTGTGGTTTTGGGGACGACATATAATACCCCTCTTTTCTGGTGCACTTTCTCTGTTCCCTGGTTCCCACATGCCGTGAGTTGAACAACTTTTCCCTACCATTGCCTTCTGCCATGATGTTTGTATTTTGGAGCTAGCAAACTATGGACTGAATCTTCTGAAACTGTGAGCTAAAATAAACCTCTCCTCCTTTAGGTTGTGGTGTCAAGTATTTTGTCTCAGCATCAGAAGATCTGACTGCCATCCCAGGAGAGAGCTAATTATCCTCTAACTGGTGGCCAGTTCAGTTTTTCACTTGGAAGGGTTATTTCAGTAGACATTTTAGCAGCAAAAACAAGCTTGTGTATTTCATTTTTTGAATTTCAGATAAATTTGTTGATTTATCCTGCTACTATCAAAAGTATGTAAGGTATTATGAAACATATTTGCATTTTTGTTTCTATTTCTTTGCTATTAATGCTCCCTAGAGGCAGGATAATAAAGTTGTATTTGTTAAGCTAAAAACGTTAAAAGGAAACCAAATCATGGATTTGAATCTTTATTATAGAATTTTATAAGTTTAGACAATTCAATAAAGACCTCCATTTCCTCAATATTTCTTTATTTACTAACTGACAGGCTGGAAGATAAATTAATGAGAGATTTTACTTGATGTGTTCCATAAAGTCTGCATTAAATTAGATGCCACTTAAATTTGGGATATGTTTTCTAGTTACTATTTTTATTATTATTGACTGTGAAAATGATGAAATGTAGCATCCTCAAGTTATAGACGTGAATAGTTCAGCTCAGCATTTTAATAAAAATGCTTGAGCATCTGCTAGGCAGTGAGTATTTTTTCACTTACCCCACATGGAGTGTGCTATAGAGTGATGCATTAGGCATGGGTTTGCTTCTGGGAAGATGTATGATCTAGGGCATGGGACCTTAGAGATTTTTCTGTCCCATAATGTAGATGAGGAGATGACTTGATTCCCTTACTGAAATAGAATTCAACAAGAAAGCAAGTCCCTCATTCTTGTCTATGTATGGGAAAAGGGTATTAGGGTCTAGTGGGGAGTGACTACATTATAAGCTTAGTCACAGAAGAAACGCCCTACTTAAGATGAGAGAACAACTGAATGCCGTGCACATTATCTAATATTCAAGTTTCTGGAAAGAAGGGATAATGAAGTAAACAGGGTAAATTCAGGAGTCTGAATGCTGTGTCTGTTTTCTGTACTTCGGAGCCAAATGCTAAGGTATTTGAACCTTGGCTTCTTCATATGAAATGGAGGTGATGCAGAGGCTGAAATAAGATCAGCATCTTGGTGTCTTACTCCTGCCTGTGTTGAATGGATAGTGGCTTTTATTTACTACAGTGAGGGCTGGGAAAATGCTGCTGTCTGGATAAGAGGAACTTAGGAGAACTGTAATCCTACATGAGGACACAGAACCAAAGGCCATCAGGTCATCTGTGTCTAAGACTGTGCTGCCAAGGACACTAGGTCAGAGATGAGGACTCCAAGCTTGGCCTGGAATCTCAGCCACTGCCAATTTCTCTGTCTCTTTTCTCAAATAGGGTAGGAGCAGATGTTTTGGAATAATAACATGACAAGGATATATATTTCAGAATAAAGAAGGAGTCTAGGTTGATGGGAAGGGAAGAATAAAGGAGAGAGGGTAATTTAAGACTTAGAATAAATGAAATCAGAGAGAAAGAGAGAGAGAGAGAGAGAGAGGAGGAGAGAGGAGAGAGGAGAGAGAGTGATGCCCGAGTGGGACCAAGAGGTGCTTCTAGCCCCTCAGTGACCACTGCTTTCCAAGCACAGGTCTAGTGGAGTGGAGTGGAGTGGGGTGTGTGTGTGCATGTATGTGTGTGTGAGCGAGAGACAGAGAAATGACAGGAGGAAAAGATTGGAAAATTCTCTCTCTTTTACTATTTTGGGATGAGGGGTACTGGAGGTTAGCCCATTGCCTTCACACTGAAGTATAGCCCAGCTCTGTTTTGAAATTTTATTTTTGGACAACATATCACAAACTTTTTAAGGTTCCCAGGCTGGGCTCCAATTTGCAGTCCTCCTGCCTCATCCTCCCAGAATGCTGGGCTCTTTCTGATGTTTGACTCCACGCTTGGATTCCTAAAGCAGCTGAAGGGAATTTGATTTTTCAATTCAGGGAGGGGAATTTTAATAATCATGTAAGACCACAAGGAGTAGCCAGAGGGTAAAGTGAAAGAGGTTAGAAGAGTTGCAGGGCCAGCCTGGAAATGTGTTCACCCCAATAAATGGAATTCTAATCACCACCATTAGTATAAACGATGAACTCTGCTGAGGTTAATACACTGCCTTACTTTCATCTTTTGCATAATATTTATATAATGCTCACAGTTTCTATGACTCACCTTAATGTCCACAGATGTACACATGTCCCTAAGGGAAAAAGTCCTCCATGTGCTAAATGGATTACGATGATTGCATTATTTGGATTAGTAATTGACTTAGATGACAGAGAGCAGCAGAACAAATTAGAAATTGCTAATTGGCCCATTAGGAACTTGGAAGGGGGAAAAAACCATTACACCTTGCATTTTTGTCTATTTGGCTGTGGGAGAAAATTCGGTTTGTCTAAAATGAAAAAATATGCCATTCAGAGTAGTGTGCTTTAAGTAGAATAAGAAATGTTTCCTAAGCTTTTTGCTTTCTGTTTAGAGTCAGATGTTTTTAACTTATTTCTGATCAGATTAAGATAGACACTATTGATATATTGATTCAGCATAGGACCCCTACCCTGCTGGATGTCCCCAGTTTAACCAGGAGACACAAGCCTGTCACATATCTGAGAGGGAAAAGGAAGGGCTGTTGAACAGCAGCTAAGGTTTTAATTCTGTAGACTCAAAGAATTGGACTGCAATTCTCACCCTATTCCACACCACTCTGTGATCTGAGATAAGTCATTGAACCTCTCTGAGTCACTTATTCCTGAATGCAAGTAGGTAAAATGAGAGCTGTTATGAAGATTACATAAAGTAATGCTTGAAAATATTACTTGATATTTGCTAAGCATGCATACATGTTGATCCCATGATTAGCAAATTGATGATGAAAATTATAAGAATAGTAAAATATTACTGATAAAACTCAAAGAAAGAAAACCACTCAATCAAAAATAGACAAAATATATGAGCAGATAGCTTACCAAAGAAGATATACAGATGTCCAATAGGCACGTAGAAAGGTGCTCAGCATCATATGTTATTAGGGAAATGCAAATTAAAATAATGAAACACACTATACTTACTGGAATGGTGCAAATCTAAATATTGGCAACACCAAATATTAGTGAGGTGATGGAGCAACCAAAACTCTTACTACAATGGGAAAACTCTTTGAGAGATGATGTGGCCATTTCTTTGCAAAGTTGAACATCCAGTAATTTCACTCCAGCCTGGAGGTAGGGAGGGGTTATTAACTACCTTAGTGTACTTTACCTAAGAAGTATTTTCTTGAGAGTTAGAGTTCTTATCTTAACTCTTTATCTTTTTTCTTGTGTTTGCTTTTACATTTCTAGGCTAACTAGCTGCAGGGCTTGAATTAGCTCTTAAATTTGGAGTATGTGCTTTGTGCTTTGTATCCAGCTGACTCTATCTTTGGCCTGTCCCTTTCTGACTGCCTACTTAAAAGCTAAGTAGCTAAACCATCTTTTACAATAGGAGAAGCTGGGGAGGGTTAAAAGAGGGCATGAACATCTGTACTTTACAAACAGAATTTTTGGTAAACCTAAACATGCTATTAACTAAAAATTCCCCAGAGATGAAAAACTCTTAAAAAGGATGTAAAACACAGATCCAAAGTATCAACAATCAGACCTGTATTAGACATCTCAAAGCATTGGCTAGTGCCTCCTAAATTGAGATAATACAGTTGGAAATGTTGACATGAGTGGCTGCTCAAAATGTCACCTAAGTACAGTAGAGGTAGGCTGAAATAATTTTTAAACATGAAAAAATAAAAGACCGTTAGTGCTATCCTCAATACCCTTACAATGAGGCAAATAGGCTATTTTTGCTGAGTGATTTGGGAAATGCTTTACAGAATAGGTAGCCCTTGAATCTTAAAAATGTGTAGTGATTGAGAAATAGATAAGTAGGTGAAACATACACTGTCCATAAAGAGTCGAAGGAGCGATGCAGGCAAAAGCAGCCTGGTACGCTGGAAATGAGCAGTAATGTCATATGGCTACAGCATCAAACATGGTATACAACAAAACTAAGACTGTAAAATGAAGGTCCTGTATGTCATCCGAGCTTCTGAACTTAACAGTCACAACAGGGTTGGCAAACTTTCAATGTAAATGGCCAGATGGTAAATGTTTTTGACTTTGTGAAAAGATACGGTTTCTTTTGCAACTATTCAGCTCTGAAATTGTAGGATGAAAATAGTCACAAACAATATATGAGTGGATGGGAATGTTCACATTCTAATAAAACTTTATAAAACCAGGCAGAGGATCAGGTTTAGCCTGTAGGTCATTGTTTGCCCAAGCCTGTTGTACACCAAGATGAGTTAAAAAGGAGTCAATCAAATTGTAGGGGAAAGAAGTCTGTAGGCAGGAAAAATATAAAATGAGGGGCTTATTGGGCTTTCTAGCTAATCTTGACCAGAAAGAGTTAAAATTTTACTGAAGAAGCAATTAACAAGACAAGAGAGAGCTGATAAATACAACATGAGAAAGTCAGACATACCAAGTTAGCTGCCCCAACCCACTTTCAATAAAATGCAAGAGACAAGGGGCAGCCTCTTAAAAGAGAACTCTTATTTAGTATATAAAAATACACTTATACATACACATACACACACACACCCACACACACCCACACACTAGGGTCACTATATTGTGGCACTACATAACAGGAATCCCCTTAATCACTGACTTTAAATTGCCCTGTATGTAAGGCTCCTCCTAATCAACCTATACATTCCAGAGATAAGTCCCTGACATGGACAAGTGGATGACTTAGAAATGTGCACATATGCAATGGCGTGGGGGTTATGGTCCTATAGCCCAAGACCCATCTATGGCAATCCAGAGAGCCAATCAGTTTGTGACAAGTTCCAGGTATCAACCTGGGTGGAGGAGTGATCCCCAAAACATGAAAAAAGGAAGCTGAGGACAAAGACTCATGAGTATTTGCCATTCCAGTGCCCTCTACTCTTCTGAGCAGCTGTCTTCTACTTTTCTCTCTTTTCAAATAAAGCATTTTCTTTTTTAAACTTTGTTTCATTAGTTCATTACTGGTGCCGAGTTTACAATCCTGGTTGGCTGTGGAGCAGAGGTACGGTGCACACCCCCAGACACAACAAAAGGACATCATCATAATTTTAGTTTTAGAAAAATTATTGTGACAGTATTAAAAATAATACAGCAGGCTATAGCAGGACTAGGGAGAAGAGGGTAAGGAAAGACTTTGACAGTCAATGAGTCAGTATGTAGAGAAGCTCTCATCTAAGGCATGGATGATAGAAATGGTGTATGAGAGATGAAGGCCATGATACAAAGAAGATACAGATAATAAAGTCATCAGGGATTAGTGTGCCTGTAAATCAGGAAGGCGGGCCACTTTAGCTTCAGTGATACATTGTATTCCTCTCACTGAGATAAAACAAAATAAAATGAAAAAGAAATTGCATTTAGTAGAAAAATATTGGGTTTAGTTTTCAGGTTCCTCGGGTTCATCCAGAAATCTGAGTTACTAGGACATAATTCAGCCAAAGATGGCCTTCAGTTTGTTTATTTCTTCACAGCAGGCTGAAATTCATTAGCTCAAAAACCTGAGAGTGCCAAACTCAAATTTTCACAAATGCAATTGTGTTAAATATAGTCCAAACAAGCGGATTTCTATCCAGTGAGAGCCTGCCTGTTTTTGCATACTCCGCAAAACAGCACTCAACATCTGCTAGTAGATAAGAAAAACCCCGGGCTATCAATACCCTAAATTGCTGCTGTCCTTTGGAGCTCCGTGACCGGGATACTCCTGGCAAGGCTGCTGACACAGCACCTGAACATATAAGTCCCTCTTCCTTAGAGGTTCTTTGCCCTCTTTTCACCAGAGCCTCCTACAGGGAGGGACTTGTCCAACCTCTGCAAACCTCTCCAAGCCACAACCCAGATATGGTGTGTGTGCTACTGTCCCCTAGTGGTCATGCTGTTCCTTGATCAGCACACAAATCCTTGAACTCCCCACAGTTCCAATGACATATGCCAGTTTTCTTGGCGTATATGGGATGTTTAGTGTCAAAGGAGTGGGTGATATTTCTGAGAGAGGCTATACAGTGGAAGAAGAAGAGAGTCAGGACAAAACCTTAGTGATACCTTAGAAAACTTCATTGTGCTAGGGTCAAGAAGATGAGAAACTTGAGCAAAAATTACTAAGAGAAATAACCAGTTGAAAATAGTACAAGAGAAAGAAGCAATTTCAAGATGAAGGAACAGTCTAGCATCAAGTTCCACAGAGAGGTCATATAAGGCCCAGCATTGAAGCAATTCACTGGATTTGGATATTAGGGGATCTTATGTATAACAGGAGTGGTTTCAGTGGAACAATTGCGACAGAGTTCTGATGATAGTTGAAAAGTGACAGGAAATTGAGAGAAGTTCTGAAGTGCTAGGCAGAGGGCAGTGCACAAAAAATAGCCCTGAAGTGGATGCTGAATGGCACAGCTCGTGATGCGGAGAGAGCCTACAGACAGCAATTCACACACTATGTGTGGTTTGCTCTAGCAGTCTGCAGACATCCAGAGAGACAACGAGGGAGGGAAAGATGGTGTTGATTTAAGGAGGAAGATTTTAAGAGCAGGAGAGGATCTTAGTTAAACAAAGGGAGAGAACCTTTATAGATGCTGGTGAGTGTGTGTTTTGGTGTGTTGAATCATAATATTTGCACTGGATAGAGAAAGACATGAATCTATGACTAGATCATTGCCCTAAAATATAGAGAATTTAAAGGATGTGGGTTTCCAAAGAGTGTTGTTCGTAGGAGTGTTGGGAATGAGGATTGAGAAAATGATATGGGTAGGACAATATCAAAAATAGTATCTGGTGCTATGGAGGAGAACTCAGAAAACTGGGCTTGGTATCAAACACAGATCTGGCTTGCAATTCTCTCACTTCTGAGCTGGTTGGTCTTGGATAAATTACTCATTGCCTCTGAGCTCAGATGAATGGTAAAATGGACGAATTCACTTATCATGATATTCATTGGTGTCAGACTCAGTTCTGATAACAGTGATGATATTTTATGTATATGTAAGACTGAGGCACATAAGACCTGTGGAATGTTACTTCATATCACTCTAGAGTCTTTTTATGTAATAATACAGACACATTCAAATCAGTGATTTCTCAATCTTGATTGGTTATCATAATTACAGAGCTTTTAAAAAATATTGCATATATGTTTTGCCTGGTTCTTCAAAGTTACAAAGGGGACCATACAGTGGTACCTTGGTTCATGAACTTAATTATTTCCATGATTCTGGTCACAAACCGAACTGGACAAGAATGGAATCAAATTTCTCATAAGGTCAACATTGAACCTAGACGTTGAATTTGATTCCGTTCTTGTCCATTTCAGTTTGTGACCAGAATTGTGGAAAGAATTAAGTTTGCGAACCGAGGCACCACTGCATTTTAAAAAAGAAAACAAAGAAGTGATTCTTTTTTTTTGCTCAGCAGCAAAACCACTGAGCTAAATCCCCGGCCCAAACAAGTGATTCTTGCGTGTGCTTTTGATAATAAAATCCTAAACTCTCAAAAAGGAAATTCCAGGATATCTGTGAGGAGGCGTTTCTGCAGGCTAGGGGGGTGGTGCACCGCAGTGCTATCTCTGCCTCCTGTGCCAGCCACGCAGCTGAATCCAAACCAGTGTGTACCAGGTGTTACATGTGCTTGTACCACTTGAGATGTAAACTGCAATGATTGCCCACAACACTACAGACAGGATTTTGTTGTTATTAAGCAGGCATGTGAGTTTTCTTGTTTAATTATTCTACTTGGGCATGTGTTATTTTGCAAAATAATTTAAGAAGTCAAAATATATCTATACACACACAAATTTTATTAATTGTATACATTAACTATGTTATATATTTTTATAAGTGACCCAAGATAATTCCTCTTTACTCAATGTGGCCCAGGCAAGTTGAAGTTTGGACACCTATGTTGTAAGGCAAATGAGAAACCCACTGCCATATGGGGCTAAAGACTGATGTTAACAAAAATAAGGACATGCAGGAAGCTTGGAAGGAAACACTAGGAAAAGAGTTTCTTTGGGAAATTAGTAAAAGAAAAATCATCCGTGTGTAGCAAGTTTAGGCCTACCACAGAGTGTGTGCTCAGAAAAGACCTGGAAAGATTCTGAGCATTTATCTCTTGCTGAACTCTAGGCTCAGTATCAGCACAAAGTGAAGGCAAAGCCAGTTGCTTTCATGGCTAAGCATTCAAGTCGTGCCACAGTATAGAGTCAATGTGCAAAGACTGGAAAGAAAAAGAAATAGAAGCTATTCTGAGTGGAAAAGAAGAAATAATAATATCTCTGTTCACAGGTGACATGATCTTTTATGTGGAAAATTCTAAAGAATACATTAAAAAAGTATTAGAAGTAAAAAATGAGGTAACTGTGATAATAGGATATAATCTCATTACATAAAACCAACAGTATTTCTATAGACTGGAAAAGAACAATTTAAAAATGAAAGTAAGAAAAATATTTTGTCTATAGTAGCTTCAAAAAGAATAAAATACTCAAGAATAAGTTTTAAAAAAAGTAAAACATATGCTCTGAGACCTATAAAATATTGTTGAAAGAAATTAAGATGATCTAAAAGAATGGAAAAATAGTCCATGTTCATGAATCAGAAGACTCAATATTAAGACATCAATACCCCCCACATTGTTCTACAGGTCCACTGTAATCACTGTAAGAATCTCAGCTGATTTCTTTGTAGAAACTGAGAAGCTGATGTACACTTTATAAAGAATTCCAAGAGGCCCAGAGTAGCTAAGTCAATCTTGGCCGGGGCAATGTGGGAGAATTACTGCTTGGATTTTCAAAAGTTACAAAGGAATCACACAAAAGGCAATGGGTACCGGCATAAAGGTAGACGTATAGATCAGTGGAATAGTATTTGGGTACAGAAGTAAAGTGATATATCTATGGCCAACTGATTTTGAATAAAATGATGAGAATAGATTTTTCAACAACCTGGCAACTGAATAGTCACGGGCAAAACTATAGATTTGGACCCCATCTCACACTACATGTAATTTATGTCCATGATGGTGTCACTGGGGAGCATGGCTATCCTCTGCCCTACTCTTTTGCACACAAGAGTGGATATTCCAAAGTTTCAACTTGATTACTTCTCTAATGGCAGCACTTCAGGAGAACTTTATACAATCATATGACCATGTTCAACCTCCTTTTGTTCTTCTCCACATTATAAATTATATGGCTGGAATCAAATACCTTAGCTAAAGAAATGAGTCTTTAAGGTATTAATTATCAATATTTCTTCTATCTTTTCCTTTCACTTTAGCAAATACCTCCATACTATTTTAGACAGGGTAACATAACTTCGACACTCACTGTCTTAAGTAATTCTCACCAAATCTCTATAAGGTGGACAAAAATTACCCTTGTATTTACAGAGAGGACTGAGGCTCCCAGGAAAGATGATTTCCTTAAAGTCATAAAGTGAGGAAATCAACTGTTGCCCAACCACTCATCCGTGGTGCCCCCTCCAAGGCTTCATTGACAGGATAGCTTGTATGATTTGCTTTAGTTGAGAAACATTTTTACGTAATAAAATGATGTAACAGATAAACAAGATTTTACAAAATGCAAGAGAAAGAGGGGCACAAAATGAACTTTGTCTCCTATCTCTGGACCCAGTGCTGAGAAGAAAACATTCTTGGTCATTACTGCATTCAGTTTCTGTGAGTATCTCCATAAAAATGGAAGGACTATGGCAAAATTTCTTGACTTGTCCAAATATTTCCTGGGTCCTCATTCTGAGGGATGAAACTTTAACTCCTTATACAATGGCTGTGGCTCTTCTTCCCTTTTTTATACCATTTTAAAATTATTCTTTGAGAAATAAATTGTTGATGAATTTTTTATTTCATTACTTTTAAATATTGTCCATGTCCGCTGGAAAATTAGAAAAAGAAATTACCTTACCATGGTCTTATATTTTCTATCCTTCCTTCTGCCCCGCCCTGCCCTGTGCTGCTGCTTATGTCTTCAAGGTTAATTATAGTCCCCGTTTGTCAGGTAGCCACACGTAATTCTTCTATGGTTTACCTCTAGTTGAATTTTAAAAGTTAAAAAAATCAACAAATGGAATGTTCAAAATTCTGATTATGTAAAAACATTCATTATAACCAAAATAAGGCAGAAGATTCAGAAAGACTGAAATGAAAGTAAAACGCTGTGAGATTCAAGATGAGCTTTCTTGTTAAAATAAAGTGTTGAGTCACTTAAATTCATGCCACATTTTAGGTTGCTTTGTATTTGTGGTATGACTTTATTGTATAGGCTCTGCTATTTTTCTCTGGAAACTTTTTCTTTCTCTTTTAAAAAATATTTAATTGATAAAGATGGTATATATTCATATGTACAATGTAACGATTTGACATAAATACCCACTGCTTGATGTTTACTACAATCAAATTAATGCATTTGTCAGCACCCATGCTGCATCTCAGATTCTCAGATCTTGTTTATTTTGTAAATAAAAGTTGGTACCTAGTGCCCACATCTCCTCATTTGTCCCATTCCACAGTGTGAGATAATCATTGTTCTACTCCCTGGTTCAATGAGTTTGAATTTTTAGATTTCACATGTAAATATGATCATATAGTGTATGTCTTTCTGTGCCTGGTGTATTTCACTTAGCATAATGTCTTCTGGGTTTGTTTAAGTGTCTCAAATTGTAGGACTTCCTCATTTTTCATGGCTGAACAACATTTCATTGTGTATACCACTGCTTTTATACATCGATGGACACTTCTTTGCTCACATAGAGCTATCTATACCCATACAGCAGTGAACACAGGAGCACAGGTATTTCTTGAGATCCTGGTTTCTTTTCCTTTGTTTGTACACTTGGTGATGGGATTGCTGGATCAGGTGGCTGTTTTATTTTTACAGTTTTGAGAAACCTCCATTCTGCTTTCCATCCTAATCATAAGAATTATCTTCCTAAAAAAACCAAATATACATTTTGCCATTTCCCTGAGTTTAACAATTGATCTATTTCTCAACTTGTCTTTCTTCTCAGAGAATTGTTTCTCATGGTCATCTGATTCTCTTGACAGGACATGCTAATCCTTATGTTGGCCCGTGGTAGAGTTCTCATCTTGGGACTGAAATTTATTTTCTACCTGAAGTCCATATTCCATGAGTATTTTCAGCCTACTGTTCAGTTTAATTTCATAAATATCTCCTCAAATTACCTCAGGAATTATGTAAGATAAGCTTTCTGGGTTTTCTAGATTTTAAATCTCTCTCCTCTCTCTCTCTCTCTCTACCCCCCCTTCTCTCTCTCATCTTGATATTTTGTGAGAATATAAAACTCCAGGTTCAAACTCTGTTCCACTCAGAATTGGGAAGGAAATTTTATGGTCAGTTAATATCACTCTCTGTTTTATTATTATTGATTTCTAGACACATGATGACCTAAAATTGGCAAAATGCAGTGTCTATGTTTTTCTTTAACATCAGTTCATTTCTTTCAAATACTTATGCATTTCTATAGTTTGGGAAAGTTTTCTATTATGCTTTCTTTAATAATTTCTCTCCCTGGATATTATTGCTATTGCTTTCTAAAATTATAATTCATGAGCTAGGATCACATTTTTGACATCCTTTCTATGTCACAGTGGTTTTTTTTCATGTTTTCTAGTCCCAATGATACCAGTCATGACTCACAGAGACCAAGAATGAAATGGCTGATAGAGGAGGTAGGAGCAAGCAAATGTACAGTATTTAAAAGATATAAAAGCAAGGAAGTAGAAGAATATTAGTTAAGAATAGGCTGTAAGTGGGATACCCAAGAATGCTCTTTGTCCAGGAATTTTTAAGGGGTTTAGAAGGGAGATAGGGCCCTTGTGTGACCAATATGATCTCTACCCTATCAGAGACTACATAATTTCCAGGGCCCAGTCTATGCAGTATTCATGCAGTGTCCACACAGGGTCCATGTGCCCTTGAGCCAACAGCCTGCTTGATCATGCTCTGAGTTGTTCCCAGACAGCTGAAGGATACCTCGCAGGTGATTTTGTAAGCTCTCTGGAGGTTCATGACTCAGCAGACTCCATTTTGGGCTTCCTGACTCCATTTTGGGGCTGTTGTTCTTACTGCCTAATAGAAACCTGACTCCTGTTTCACTCATTCCTTTTACACTACCTTCTGATCCATTTTTTTCAAAAGATTTTTGTAAACTTTTCAAAATTTCTATTGTTTTCTTAAAAATCAGTTTTGAGAAGAGCTTAATTGCACCAGATTGCGGTTTTTCAATTTTTCTTTTATTTGTGATATGTACTCTTATTATAATGATGCTATATCTTCCTGAATTGTTCTGGATACACAAAAAAGTAAGCTTTTGTCTTTTGATTTTAGGTTCTTTATTCTTTAAGAAAATCTCTTTCCTATTGGCTTAGTTTTTCTCTTTTTCTTCCCTTTATTTAAGTGCATTTCCACAGGTTTTCTTGTTCACCTGCCACTTGTTGCTTAGGTTCTGTTTTAGTGAGAGTGAGCCAGGAACTGCAGGTCTGTTCAAATGCCACACTGAATCTCGCAATTGCTGATGGAGTTTTCCACAAGTATTTTGTTTAATTTCCTAAGAGAAGGGCCTTTTTCCTTTTGATTTTGTTTTTCAAATGAGTCATATTTGTTGTGTTGGGCATGGCTTAGGTGACTGGCACTACATTTTCAAACAGACCTTGAATTATCCCTTTGTTTCCCACTATACATATTTGAGCTGCAACTTCCTCTTTTTGGTCTTAAATAAAAATATTTATTCACTGTTTTTTTTTTTCTTTTTTGGTCTCAGAAGTGTATCTTCACTTGCATGTGCTGATGATACTCTCTATGTCTTTCTTCTTTTCTGGATCAATTCCATTATGAGTTCTTTTATTTTATCTCATTGGGTCTCATACTGGGGGAGGCACCTGTTTGCTCTTAGTCTATCAACTCACACTAGAAGTCTTGTAAAATTAACAATCCTCTCTTCAATACTTTTAAAGCTATGCTGCTTGGCCTATGGCATAGGTTATGTCTTGAGTATCTTTATTGCAGACAAACTTTCAATTAAATGCAAAGTGTCCATTCCCCTTAAATTTCCATCTTGGAGATTCAGAAATTAGATTCTTCTGAGCTTATAACAGAGAGAGAAATAACATGGGAGTGTCCTAAGTGAATTAAATAATAGCATTTAATAATAGCAAACCAATGCATCTCTCTCTCTCTCTCTCTCTCTCTCTCTCTCTCTCTCTCTCTCTCTCGTCTCTCTCTGGTGCTACCGGGGATCGAACTTGGGACCTTGTGCTTGCAAGGCAGGCAGCGGAACCACTGAGGTAAATCCTCGGCTCCCAATGCATTTTTAATAGAGCATATAAGTCAAGAAAGAGGCATGTGAATATATTACTAAGTACAATGAAAGTATTTCTAGAAGAACAAGTTAAAAGCATTTTCCTCTGGCACGTGGGATTATGTGTAGGGAGAGCTGAGAACATATTGCTGTTGGCTACAAACTCATGTATTTTTGCAGTTTTTGCCCATGTATGTTTTTGAATTTTCTATTTTTAGCTTTTTTTTTAGTTATCATATCCCTAATTCTAAATAATATGCTATAGTCCTGTTTTTTATTTTCTCAATATTAGACATTACCCACTGACACCTTACTAGGAAAGATGCCGCGTTACCTTAGCCAGGTTTGTTCATCCTTCTTGCTCCCAGTCATTATGGTGCACGTCTATTAATGTAGCTGCTGTTGTAGTTTTCATTGCTTCCCCCTTTTAGTCTTTCTCCTTTTCCATTTCCTCTTCTTCTCTAATTCTTTTTTCTTTTTTTTTTTGTACCAGGGATCGAACTCGGGACCTTGCACTTGCGAAGCAGGTGGCGGAACCACTGAGCTAAATCCCCGGCCCTCTGATTCTTATATCTTCTCCTCCCTCTCATTTCTTCTTCTTTCCCTTCTCCTCTCCTTTCTCCATCTCCTTCTCCCTTTTCTTCTTTTTCTTGCCTAGCACTGTATAAGAACGCCACGATACAAATGTGAGGAAAATGGGCTGAGCTGGAAGAGCGTGATGGGCTGTGGGATGCCACTGAAGTTTTCCTTTCAGGGAAAGGGCTCGTCCTCCCCTGCTCCTCTGCCTGCTGACTGCAGGTGGGTCACAGTGTACTGACCCCCGAGAGCTGCTCCTGGTGTGGGAACGGTCTTGCTGCAGGTCCTCCCACGTCAAATGATTGCTCAGTGAGAAGAGAGAAAGGCTCGTCTCCTCTATTTGGGACAACTCTGAAACAGTGCTCGCTCAAGAGCTTCCTGCGGGATCAGCTTCATTTTCTATACAGTGGAATCACATTTTAACTTCTCTTTCTGCTCCACCTTCGTTCCTTCAATGTCTTACAGGAATTGATCCTTCTGGGACTCAAAAAATGATTCCCCAAAGCATGGCCTTTGGGCCAGCTGAGCACTTTGAACTCAAGCAAACTGAAAGGGCTATGAAAATGCCTCAGAACCAAGTTCCTTCGGACCTTCCCCTGTCTCCTAACCTACTCCCAAGTGCAGAGACCGGTTTTCTCCAAGTTTCCTTAGCTGCCAAAAGACTAGATTGACCAATGATGAGCTCAGTTGCCTTCAGTCCTCTTCCTGCAATGTCATTGGCCAAGAAAGGTTAAATTGCAGAGGAAGAAACTGAAAATCAGACACCACATGTAGACTACAAACTTTATCCCAAATCATTGTCTCTTCTCTGGGCCCGTTTTCTCTCATAAAAGTCCCTTACTGCTCTTTTAAATTGTCTACAGTCTCCTGTGAAGGAGGGGACACGTGTTTGAATCTCACTGGGTTATTGGGTACTCACCTTCTTATGATGTCTCCATGCATGTAAATAAATTTGTATGTTTTTCTTTTTCATTCTGCCCATTGTTAATTTATCCTAGCAGGCGTAGACTTGGAATTTTGAGGGATGGGAATGAGAAATTACTTTCTTCCCTACAAGCCCAGGGGCAGTCCTCAATAAATTTCCTGCATGCAATCTCCCTTTCAGAGTCTGTTTCTTGGGGTAAATGTCATATGAGAATTTACAAAATCAGTATTGGAAAAACTGAACACAAGCAGTAATAGAATAATTGAGTAAAGAATAGTTTGAACTACTTTACATTTAGAAACCATTTTTATCATATTTGCTTTTCACCATATAAATAGCAAATGAAATTCAAGAATGTTGAAACTCAAGAAAAACTAACTGTAGAGAGGATTAATGGTTCAATATGGCAATTTTAAAACTACATTCGTCATCTAGTTTGTGTCAATTCCCTTTGAAATTATACAAAATGTCAGCCTTGGAAATCATGCCAGCAATTAATTTTGTAGAATTTCTTGCCAGCAGATATACCAGCAAAACATATTGAGAAAAGAACTAATGGACCAGGATTAATTTTATTTGGAGGAAAACATTTATTTAGTTAATCAATATTTATGTATTGACACCTCCTATATATCAAACATTCTAGTGGGTGTGAGGGGAAGAAGCAAAGGACCAATGAGCCTGAAAATACACAGTATGTCAGAGGGTTGTGTCTGGAGGTGTGGAAGGGGAAGCACAGTCTGTGCCAGGAATGGCTGCAGAGATCATGGTGGACCACATTAGGTCCAAGAAGACTGCAGAGAAACTAACAAGACATCAGCCTTGTTAGTTCAAATTTAAAGTGAAGGCTTACTGCCTCTGGCTGTGTACCTGGGTCATGGATTCAGGAGCTGGGATGTTTAGGGTTATGGATATATGGCCTCTGGGTTTAGGAAACATAGGTAAGGGTGACTGGGCAGAAATGGACAACAGAGTTACCTGATAGGTTGAGCTAAGTTCTGTTTTTGAAAATTAAGTTTCCATTTTTTTGAAATGGAGTCACCCAGTCAAGGTTAAGTTAAATTCTACTTTCCTAAGTTTGCTTTTGATCTCTCTGAAGTGTTGTGGCCCATCTGCCTGGAAGTGGTGTAGGGCATTCTTTCCTCACGGACCACAAGACAGATGTTTTGAAGGAATGAGTTCAAAACCTTTGGAGAATGGACTGAACACTGTTACGCTAAGTAAGAGGTTCTGCCTGCCTTCTAACCCTGCAGTGGGTAGTTAGAGAAGGGGAATGCTGCCTTAAATGACCTCATGTTTTCAGAGAGTTCAGAAAATCAATACTTTGGCAAAGTGACGAAATGCCTATTTCTTCTCTCCTCCCCACAGAGAATTACAATCCTAATGTTGAAGCGTACAATTCTAAGGTGACTATCATTGTTTCATAAGGTGTGAAGTTTCTGGAGAGGCTCAGTGTCTAAAAGCAATCACCTCTGAATCAAGGTCAGTCATCTGGCTGATCAAGTCAGGCAGTCACAGACTTCATTCACCTCCCTTCTCTACCATGGACAACCACAGAGGAAGGTACCAGGGAGAGGAACAGTTCAAAGGTTTTGGAGGTTAGCTTAGCTCAAAAAAGCAAGTTGAAGGGCACACTTGAAGCAGATACTGCAAGAAAAAGAGGAAGATGGGAAAGTCTAATTTAAGTGGGTTGGAGAGATTGAGAAAAGATTGCAGAGAATGAAAAGGGAAATAATCTGACACCTAGAGAGTTTGCCTAGAAATGAAGAACCAGTGATTTCCAAAAATTTAAGGTAAATGACAAGGGACAGTGAAAAGCAAACTAGACTGTGCAGAAAAGGTAATTGTGAATTGAGATGGCAAAGTAAGAAAATCTCTCAGGTTCAGAGGAAAAGAATGAGGTAAATAAAAGAGAGAAGAGATTTTAAAAGATGCAGAAGTCATGTCTAGTTTTAAGTTTGTTTATCATTGGAATCACAGAACAAGAGAAAAGGGCAACAGTTGAAGGCAAATAGTAAAAATGGCCATTTATTGAGTGATTACAATATGTTAATCCTTTTCACACTTCTCAGCATGAGTTTACTCTTTTAATTCTCATAGAAGTTTTATAAATACCATTATTGTTTCAATGTTACTGTGGGGGGAAAGTTAGCCACAAAGTGGATATGAGATTTGTTCTTGGGCAGAGGGCTCAGAAGGATGGAACCAGAATCTAAATCTAGGATTGTATCATGATACTTCATTGTCTTTGAAATTAAAAGAAATATAAAGCAAAAATGACTTGATGAGACTGAAAGGACTTTGTGAATAACTTGACTGCTGCTCACTGGCTTGAAAGGATTAATGCAACATGAGATTTAAATCCCACATTTATTTCCTTCTGGTGTTTTCTGGCCTTACGTTTGATGGTTTTCTTTTTAATCCAACTGGACTTATTATTGGGATGTGGTATAAAGTGAAGATGCTATATAAATATTTCCAAATAATTATCACAGATTATGTATTTGATTTCACAACTTCTCAAATGATTTCACAAGCCATCTACAGGGACTAATATTGATGGACACACATTTCTACTTAATGCTGGGTCTATTTTACAATTTAAAAAATTTCAGTACAATTGCTAATTGAGATTTTAAAGTTTATTAACATAAGGTTGTGATAGGCCTCTTTAAAAAATATAATGATTTCCTTAGCATCTGTGGGCATAAAGGCCTTTATTTGCAGTTTGTCTTGTTCAATTAGGATCGACTTAAAGATATGGGCAGAAGGATAAGGAGGGACTTTTACCTACTTCATTGAAATTAAAATAACTTGGGGACTGGAGGGACTTCTTTTTCAAATGTTGTTTGAGACTCTAGACTAGTTCTACTGTGCTTTGGATATATTTGTTTCCAGGGTTCATGTACTGAAAGCTTGGTCCTCAAAGTAACAGCATTGAGAGGTAGGACCATGCCGAGGCAGGGCCAGGGGGAGGTATAGGATCATGGAGGCACTGCCCTGGGGAGATTCATGTCTGTCTTGAGAGGTGGGGTTAGGTCTTCAGGAAGAGGAAGTTGTTATAATGCAGGTCAGCCCACCTTTGGTCTCTCTCTTACACATGTGCTTCTTCTGCGAGTGTCCACTTCTGCTTTCTGCCTCTCTACCAATTATGAATGAACAGGACTCACACTCAGGTATTATGTTACAGCAGTGCAACATGGATTAAGACAGCTTTCTTGTGCTAGACTCATATACCCTGTTACCTCAAGCACGCATGTGGGCCTGTACAACACATTGGCTGGCTTAAAACCTTTTATTTATAACTTCTGTAGCCTCGTCTCTCAAGTCTCCACCCAGCAGTTCGTGGGAAGGTTGACTTGTATTTGGTCTTCTTTCAAGTCTAGTCCCATCTGATAAGTAAAAGGTCATTTTAGGCAATACTTAGTCACTCTTTCCTCAAATATGCTATTTCTCTTCATTTCTCTCTTTCCTCCTGCTTCCATCTCTGAAATGCTATGTGTTTGAGAGTGCATCAGGCTCAATGATTTAAGGGAACTCCTGGCATAGGAAGGGAGAGTCCTCTAATCCTGACAGTGACATAATTGATGAGTGATCTGTGGTCTTCAGGACAAGGTTCCTTCCACTTGGAATATGGCGCAGTAGGTGGCAACCAGAGCAGAAATCCTGCTGGCATAACTCCTGGTCTCATTTTTCTCAGCTGTGCTGGGCTCTGTTCTCTCTGGTTGAGTTCACTCCCTGCTTCGTATCTCATCTCTCCTGGCAGAATAAGACCCCATGACGCCTGGCTGAATCTCCACTGTAGTTCAGCTCAGAGGAGCAGCTTTGTAGCTACTGCTTTAGCCCCCTGCCTCTTTTCCTGGTTCTCTCCACCAGGCTCCAAGCAGGACTCATACTATTTCTCAACCTGTCTGAATCATAAGAAAACTAAGGTTGGCTCAGAAAAGCCAAACCTCACTGACCTCAGGCCATGGGTTAGCCCGGGATGAGAACCAAGCAGGCCTCTGGCGTGTCATTGCCGTCTTTCTTTCCGTCTTTCTCTTTTCCTCATCCATCCCCTAAGCCATATCCTCTAGTCAGGAAGAAAATTTTATGATTTTGCTGCCACATGAAGAAGGCATGTCTGTCCCCAAACTAGAGGAGGACTTCTTTAGTACGAATCCCTCAGGCATGGCTGTTACCACTTTAAATGAGGGGGATAAAGAACTTTTGAAAACTCTGTATCTTAGCACTGCTTGCTTCTCAAACTAATTTTCTTGTGGCAAAATCCTAGTTTTCTTATCAGGAGCTGATTATTGCTTTCTTCTTTCTCCTTTCATTTCCTCTGAAACATATGTTCAACTCCCTGCAGGAAGAAGGATAAGGTAAAAGAGAGAGAGAGAGAGAAAGAGAGAGAGAGAGAGAGAGAGAGAGAACATATTAATAGTGTTCAAAGTAGCAACACATTGACTTTACTTACTGACATAGTAGAATGATCATATCTTATGAAATAATGAAGTTACAAAACAGTAAGCAAATTATAATCACATAGAAAGAAATCGAGACCCTGAGCACAAAGTTAATTTCAAGTGCACAGTAGTAGGCTTGTAGAGATTTTGGGTGTTATTATTGTTTTTTGAGTCTTTCTTTTGCAGTTTTCTTCTGTGAATATAATTATGATTTATAATTTCATAAAACCATGATATGCTACATTTGAAACACAGGATATTCAATCAACATATTCTTCATTCTTTTTGCCCCTTTGTGCTCTGATTTGTGCCTCAAGTTACTTCTTCTAGTTCTGTGCTGCTAGATGGGGGTCATCTTTTGCTGAGTTCAGAATTATAATGCAGTTTGCAGCTGCAACTCCACGTGAACTCAGGGATTTATAACATGGCCTGCTCAGAGTGTTCATATTTCCAATCTCTCATATCTCTTAAAATCCACCATTATTCCATGAGTTTATTTAGCTTTATATTATTTTAACATTTGAACAGCTAAATTTTTATAGCTCAGATGTATTGCTTTGTTAAGTGAAGATTTAACTCTTATCTAATATTTTGTCAGTTCTGGGTACCAGAGGAGACTGAGAACAGACTACTTATTTGACCAGAAAAAAATTTATATAAGCAATTATTACCTAGATACTGCTAAATCACCACATCTGGATAGAAGTTAAGGTGGTAAAGTTAGATTTTTTAAAATTCAAAATATTGTAAAAAAAATCCTCCCAAAGCTACTCATTTTGTGATAGTATCTTAGTTACTTTTCTCGTTGCTGAGACAAAATACCTGACACCTAAAGTTAAAGGAGGAAAGGTTTATTTACTTCCTAGTTTGTAGAGGTTCCAGCTCATAATCAGCTGGCTCCAAGGCAGGGTGGCATGGCAGACAGGCATCGAAGAGGAGAAACAGTTCATGGTGGGTACAAGGTAGCAAAGCAAATGAGCAAGGGACTTTGGCAGCTTTTTTCGGCCCATTTTGTATTCTATCTAGGCTACTGGGATTAGGGTGGTGCCAAATCAATCAGTGGACTAATTTAGTAATCACTCACCCTTAATCCTAGCACCCTTAATCCTAGCATTGCACCATGAATCAATCACACACTCTAGATTCAGCCACCTCTGAAAAAGCCCCACCTATGACTGCATGAGGCTTTGGGGGGACATCTAAACACAGCCATAACAGATAGTATTTATGTTTCAATAGTATTTGTTGTGCAAAAGAAAAATTACTGCAAGTACTGGGGATGTAGCTTGATGGTAAAGCACTTGCCTAGTATGTGTGAGGCCCTGGGTTTGATCTTCATCACACACACACACACACACACACACACACACACACCAAAACAAACAACAAAATCTATTGCAATAAGGGAAGAGAGACTCCAATATAGAACTGGGTTCAATTCCAAATACAACTTGAACAAAAGAGAATTTGTAATTTGTAGGCAAGGAAATTGGGGGATAGAATATTACTGACTTCCCAGTACTCTGACTAAAGGCAGCCCAGGGTGATCTCCTATCCTTTGAGGGGAGAGTGGGGATGAGGAATTTGATTAAGATATTAGATATGAGAGTGAGGAGTTTTGGGTAAACTTAACAATTTTGGCTAAAACTGCACTCTACAAGGAAGTTCATGGATGGGCCTGCTAAGCAGAGGACTCAGAGAATGAGACTAAAGTTAGGTCCAGAAGGCAACAGGTGAACAAAGGTTTTAGTAGGAAATTGAAAGGCTGAAAAGCCAACTTTAAAGTATCAGGATGATAGCGATCATGGGCAACAACTTCCTCTTTCCTGGCTGGGGAGTACAAAGGAGCCAGAATTGTTAAAACAACAATTTAGAAGGGAAGCCCCGGGGTGGAAACTCAGATATCTGAAAGGAGAATTCTGCTGGCTTATGCTGGGGCTTGTGAGGTGGCAAAGCCATGAGGCTGGTTTGGTAAGTGAGGGAAAAATTACAAACTGAGTTGGGCCTACTGCTGTGCTGCCCAGAGCAAAGTAAGGTAGAAAGTCGCTCATTCTAACAAATCGGAAAAGCAAATCACTCCTCCAGCCCTGCTCCCGCAGTCGCGCTCTACTGCCCCCTACTGGCAGAGTTTAATACAGACAGCAGAACATGGCTTGCAGCATTTAAACCTCAGCATTAGAGATGTAACAGTTGGTGCGGGATTGAGGAAGTTATTTAATAACTGACACAAATATAAAATAATAGAAAAATTTTATGTTTAAATAAAGCAGAGGATAATCTTAGATTTCAAATAACTTTGATAAAATTTTTGCCGAAGATGAAACCCAGGGTCTCTTGCACGATAGGAAAGTTCTCTATTGCTTAGCTACATCTTCACGACTTAAATTTCAAGTAACTTTTTTACAGGAGAGTATTCCTCCTATTTTTGTCCTTGTACATTCTGTAAGCAGTTGTATGACTCAGGGATTTTGGCCCTAAAGAGATCAGCAGAAGCAGAGCATGGTGGTCCACGCCTGTACCCCTAGCATTCTGAGAGGCTGAGGCAGAAGGATTGCAAGTTCAAGCCTAGCATGGGAAACTTAGTAACTTAGCAAGACCCTGCCTCAAAAAATACATAAATAAAAAGTCTGGGATATAGCTCAGTGAAAGGGCCTGAATTTAATCCCCAGTAACACACACACACACACACACACACACACACACACACACACAGGAGATCAGCTGCTCCTTCTAATCCCCAGTGAATGTGAGACAACACTGTTCAGGTGAAGACAATTTCTCCCTCCTCCCCCCGGAAGTTCCAGGCTTTCAGTCTGTTAAAGTAAATTGGCAATGGACAAACAGGAAGAAAACATGAAAAATCATTTGCATGCATGGGGGCCATCACAAGAAAGGAAGAGATTCAGAAGCTTACATTCCCTTCCTCATAGGAGACAGGGAAATGGGAAGTGTAGCCAACTGAGACAGGGAGCATATGATCTTTAGGGAAGTGACTGCAACCAAACTGCACATGATGGCCAAAGGCAAGGTCCTCTGGAGTCTGGTGGTGATGTTTAAATTTAAGTCTTCCTTCATGATATGAGTTTAATCTTCCCTGAGTAATGAAATTTCACTAAGAGGATTGAAGTCAGTTGGATTCCTTTTTGGCAGATCTAGTCTTTAGTGTAGATAAAGGGATGTCAGAGAAAAACTTGTCCCTGCACTAGAGTGGAAGGAACAAGGGAAGGTCAGAATGACCTTGGTTCTGAGGCAGCTTGTTAGGACTTCCTAGGCTGTCCAGTTTCCTTCTATTTAAAGTGCTCAGCATGCCCAGAAGCCATAGTTTAGAGTATGGTTTTTGAGTCTAAATGACTAATATAGAATTTGATATTGGAACCAGCTAACAGGTGGCCTGTAATACCAGCTACTTGGGAGTCTGAAGCAGGAGAATCACAAGTTGATGGACAGCCTAGGGAACTCATCCAGACCCCATCTCAAAGTGAAAAAAATGGTTGGAGATGTAGCTTAGTGAGATTCTATAGGTTCAACACGCAGCACAGCAGCAGCAACAACAGTAGCAGCTAAAAACGAAACAAATACAAAAACATACAATATGAAGCTAGATAAGGTCTAGATATACTCAGACATTAATTTCTTAAATAATAAAGTGTTTAAATTGTGTTTTTAGGAAAAATCTCCAGATGTAACCCCAAAATACACCGCTTTAGCACAAGGATTACCTTCAGCTGTTATTTTCAGTAACTGCACACATGAGAAAAGTTTCCAGAATCTACTCAAGGATGGTTTGAAGCCAGCTTTTCAAGAACAGAAGCGGATAAACCAGCCTTCTGCTTAATGACCCTTTGATATCATGAGCTCTGAATCTCCTAAACACAATATGATGGCCCTTCCCAAAAGAGGCATTCAACCTATGAAGAGGCATGAAGACCATCTACACCCTCAGAAAAAACCCCAAGAGTTCCTCTTACTGCCATCTAATCAACAAGCAGCTTCTGCCCTTTCCCTTCCTATAAGTTGTGTAATTCCCAGTTGATTGGGGAGACTGATGTGAACTTTGGCTCCTGTCCTGCTTGCCATCGCTGCATAAGGAAGCCTCTTCTTTTTTGCAAAAACCCATTGCTGTGGTTTGACCCCTGGGTGCAAGGCACAGTGAGCCTGTGCTCTTAGCAGGACTAAGATTGAGGCCAAAAACTCAATCATGTTTGTGAGAGGGGACTCAACTGAAGGATAAGGTAAATTGTCTAAATCAAATATTCAACTTTGTGAAAATTCACCCTGTGACTTTTCAAGAAGACGAATAAGAGATTTTGAAAATTTAAGCAAAGGTATTTCCAAACTCACATCTTCTATAAAGCCATCATGTATGCTCTTAAGCCTTGGCCATGATTATGTTTACAGTGAGTTGCAGTGACACTAATTTTTTGTTAATGCTCTCTGCAAACAGAATATCATTATGCCAATCAATTATATTCAGAACAACTCCACAAGTATGCATTATTTTTCAAATTGCCAGGAACTATGAACAGCATATTTATGAAACTTAGAAAGATCAAAAAACACCTTTCATATTCTACTTTTGTAGAAATAAAGGAGGAATTTATTCACTTATATTAAAAAATCATAATTTCTGTGTCATAAGAGAAATGCGTATATATTAGAAAACTTAGAAAGTAGAGATAAACAAAAAAGACATAAAATTATTGATTCCACCACACAGAAATTGGCAGTTTATATTCTTCTTTGTAAGTTTCAGTTGAAGACTATGAAATATGTGTACATGTAATTATTAAATATCATTATTATATATAATTATATATACAATCGTATTCAATTATGACATGCAATAATATAAAATGAAGGTTTTACACAAACCAATGTGTGATTTTCATTTATACTCATTTACTTGCCATTGAGTTTAAACCTGTATCTACATGTATGGACCTTCTTTGAAGTATGTTCATATCTCTTGTCTCTTTTTATAATCCAAATTTATCTGTATGACCTAATTATTATTCTATTTTCATTGAACGTGAAACATGACTTGGAAGTCACTTTTCTCTGAAAATGAGCGTTATGGTTTATACCTAAATGTCTCCTGGGAGCCGCAGGCACTCATAGGTGAGGCTTTTGGAGGTGACTGGAGTTTGGGGGCCTATAGCTGACTTGCTGGTAGGAGCTGAGGCCTGGTCGGAAGAGACTCCTTCTCCACCATGGCATCAGCAGCTTCGCCTCTGCCAGGCCCCTCTGTCATGCTGCCCAGCCTTGGAGCCAGCTGGCCATGGACTGAAACCTCTACAGACTGTGAGCCAAAATAAACCTCTCCTTCTTTAAATTGTAGGTGTTGGGTATTTTGTCCTAGTGCCAAAGAAAATGACTACAACAGTGAACTTCTAGGTTTTAAGGTGTACCTCATTTTCAGGAAGTTGAGTTTGGAAAAATTAAGCCATAAACAAATAGTTGTTATTCTAAACAGAAGCAACCTTCTTCTTCCTCTTCCTCTTCCTCCTCCTCCTCCTCCTCCTCCTCCCCTCCTCCTCCTCCTCCTTCAAATGAAAGAGGAGAAGAAGGGGGGTATGGATGAATCACAATAGAATGCGTTATTCTGGTGGTTTTGTCTTGCTTGGGCACTAGGGTTCATTTTCAGAGTTTGTGTGGAGACATCATCACAGTACAATTCATATCATTCTCCATTCTCAAAAGCTTTAATCACCATAGATCACTTTGGCAGATAATATTTAATTCTGGGTTGCAGTCGTGATAAGAAGAAATATCATGAACAGTGTTGTTGACATTTCTATTTGGAGTTCAGCACATACCACTCCAAAATATGGTTATAGGAAACCAAAATGTGCAACCCCAAAATATACCTCTTTGGCACAAGGATTACCTTAGGCTGTTATTTTTAGTAACTGCACACACAAGAAAAACTCTGCATATTCTTTTGTAAGCAAGAGAAATTTTTGTCTATACAAGAAATCCACACTGGAAAGGGTGTCTCCCTCCTTGCACCAGGAAGGGAATGCCAATGCTGACAAAATCAGTAGAGAATCTTAGTGCAGTGGATATCAGACTTTTTTTTTATTGTTTAGTGGGCCTTTCCCACACCTTTCTTTCTTTGTTTTAGAGAATGATAGATGGTGCTGTAGTTTGGATCTTGTATGACCCATGTGCTAAAGGCTTGGTCCTCAACCTCGTGGCAGGGGAAGGTGATGGAAACTCAAGAGATGGGCACAGTGGAAGATCCTTGCACTACTGGGAGAGGTGTCCTTGATGGGGATAGTGGCACCAGCCACTTCCTCTTCCTTCTTTTGCTTCCTGGCCATGAAGTGGGCAGTTTTACTCTGCCATGTACTCTTGACATTTTGTGCTTTCCAGCAACAGGCCCAAAAGCAATTGGCCAATGATTATGGACTGAAACCTCCAGCACTGTGAGTCAAAATAAACCTTTCTTTCCACAAATTGAATGTCTTAATTATTTGTTATGGTAATGAAAACTGAGAAACACAGATATATTTAAGCCTAATATCTAAGAAACTTCTCATTCTAGTCTAGAGATTTACTCATTTTCTCAGTTATCCACCATGTATGCATGAGGTACAGATTCTCTATGACTTGTAGGGTAGTTATAGTCTGATAAATCTGGCATCAATTGAAAATACTAAAAGTTAAGTATGCATTACTAACTTACCAAACAGCACAGCTGAGCAACACTGTGTAGAATATCAGTTCTTTATCCTCACAAGCATGTGGCTGACTGGCAGCTGTGGCTCTCTGCCACTATCCAGCTTCAAGAGAAAATATAGCACTGAATAGCAATAGCCTAGAAAAAGATCAAAATAAAAAATTCAAAGTAGAATTTCTACTAAATACATTGCTTTCAAATCAGTGCAAAGTTGAAACACTGTACATTGAACACTCTTAGGTAAGGACTATCTCTGTATACATTATTAAGCTCCAGTTTGTTTTTCTCTTATTAATCTATCTTTTATTACAAAAAATCCCAACTAAGAATTCATGAAGGGTGAGAGAGAAAATTGTTATTTTTTGCAGTTCCTCTTTGACAGAATCATAAGAAGATACTTTGGACCCTGTGATAACATATATAAAATGGATTTTGTTGCAAAATAGGAATAAAATGAATGGGGAAAATAAATGATTAGTGTTTATTTTAGAATAATCAAATATTTATTATTGACCCACATAACTTATTTTGCAGTGAGACTTCAGGTTACTGGCCATGGCTAAAAACAAGTTCCATGGCAGTGGAAAAAGAACAGAATGGTGGATTCTGGAGTCATACTTCCTATGAGCCAGAAAATATACCCAAAGCCTTAGGACAAACTGATAAAAGACTTCTGCTGGCATTTATCCATTAAAAGGTAAGATTTGACTTCCTTCATGATTTTTGAGCCTATAAATTAAGAAGATAAAGCAAATTAAATATCACATTGAGGATTTAAACATGAAAAATCCTTGCCTGAATTTCATATTATTTCTATCTTTCATCTTTACAGTTCAATTTATCTAAGAAATCCTTTGTTTTGTAAGAATAAATATGTGTGAATTCTGTAAGTTATGTTGTATTTTAAGAGTTTTAATTTGTAAATGAAAAAGAGAAAACACACTTAAAGAACTCCTCCCAGACCCCACACCAAGCCATTATTGAAAGGCAACGTAAACAGGCATAGGGAGTACAGCCAAACATTTCCCCTTGTTCCTAAATCAGGAGTAATGAAATCTTATCTTGGGAAAACACGAGGATCAAAGTGTAGAAATCTCTCAGTGAATTAGCTCTTTTCTCAAAGTGAACAGAGAACACTGATAGATAACAGGATGAATACATAGGGATTCCTTGATAATTCAGCATATTTATGACAGTAAATTGTGTATGTAAATTTTAAACACAAGAAGGAGCATTTAGATTTTTCTGTTAGTTTTGATAAATTGAGTCATCTTTTAAATAAATTAACATTGTTATCTTTTTAACTCTACAACTAGCTCAGAAACAGTTGTATTGCCATAACTTCTGATCTTTATGTTTTTACTCCCAAAATTTTCCATGCTGTGATTTTTATTCTCTGATAAAAATCACAATGCATGTATTGAGGCTCTTAGTATGAATTAGGGTTTATTCTGTTTTATATCTATTATCTCATTTAATTTTCACATCAGTCCATATTAATTTATTTAATAAATACTTATAAAATGTCTACAAGAAGGTTTATACTCTGTTAGGTCTTGATGAACCACTGTTGGGAAAAAATGGAAAGAAAAAGGGAGAGAAAAAAACCCCAAACCCGGTCCTAGACCTTCTTAGAGTTTGCAGCCCGGTGACCACCTTCAGAGTAATGAAGCACTATGGTGATCCTACATTTACAGAAGAGAAGACAAATGTCCAGAAACATAATGTGGTTTCCCTAGTAACCCCACAGATGATGTTTGAGCTAAAACTGAACTTAGTGCTTTTTGTGAACCCTCCTTGTTGCTGGACTGCCTTCCTCTTACACTTGCATCTTCAGACTTTCCCCCAAATCCCACCTTCTGTGTCTGTTCCCACCTCCAGAACTTAGCACTGTATGTAATGAAGCCCTTAAATAATGCTGTGCCTTGGTTTATACAAAGTATGCATCTGTCTCTCCGGTAGATTTTGATTCTCCAAAGACAAGTGTTGCTTTAATGCATAGCCTTCACCTCTCAAGTTGGTAATTTGATGCTTGCTACCACTCTCCAGTGAGGAGAAAGTTTTCATTTGTGTGAAACATTAGAAAGGATAGCAGACTTGCAAAGGGAGTAGGAGCATAGACTATGGTGTCAGACCGGCTGATGTTGAAGTCACATCCTGTCCCTTCCTGTGCGAAGACCTTAGGCAAACCACATAGACTTAATATTAATCTTTAAGTTGATGATTACAATGTGTTGGTATGAAATTAACTAGTTTACATGTGAAAAGTGTTTTCAACTATGTCTCATGAAACATACAACCTAGGCTACCAGCATAGGACACCCATCTACCCTAATTCCCACAGGGAGCTGGATTAGTGTTGTGTGGTGCAGGGGGAAGATCACAGCTTTGTGATCCCCAGTACAAGACACTGGCCTCCTCTGGGAACTTGTTAGAAATGCAAAACTCCCTGGATCTGTCTTACACTTACAGAATCAGAAACTGTGGCCCAGCAAACAGTAGTCAAATAAGTCCTCCAAATTTGATGTCTCAAGTTGAAGAACCACTACTGTACCGAAAATATACATGTGTGACTCTGGATCAATTTCTACTTACTCTCTGGACAACAGTTTACAAACTGATAAGTGATTTTGCCCCCAGAGTAAATCAAGTGAATATAAGGCCCCTTCCACTTTTTTTTTTTTTCTCTTTGTATTGGGAAAAGAACTCAGGACCTTGCACCTGTGGAACCACTGAGCTAAATCCCTGTCCAGGCCCCTCCCACTTAAAAAAATTTAATTTTATTGGTACATT
>NW_004624841.1:6189748-6219124 GCF_000247695.1 Heterocephalus glaber | reverse complement strand
AAAACTGAGGCTTAGGCAACTTATGTAATTTGTTCAGGGACACTAAAAGAGTTGAGTAAGAAGCGATGGCCCAAATCCGTGACGTGGTTCCCAAAACAGTGTAGTTAATTCTGTTGCTACATACAGTCACCTCAGCATTGTTGACCAATTTTTAATTCAGAGTTCTCAATCAGAAACAACGCACTTTAGTTTTTGCTTGGTGGTCCTTAATCAAATTTTCAATAGTTTGAACTAAGACTACTAGGAGAAGATTGTGGTGGAAAAGAGATACATACCAGTACCCAACTGCCGTCTCATGGTGATGAAACCTCTTATTTGTACAGAATTTTGTTGCTTTCTACAAAATAGCATCCCCTCATTTAATTTTGTGCTAGATGAAGTAATGCAAAAATTTAAATATATCCATTTGAATTTTATTTTAATTTTTTATCACTTAAAAACTAAAAAGTGAAGTCCAATCACAATATTTAGTATAATGATATATTATATTGAACATTTACAGGTAAAGCATCAAAAAACACAGCTTGGAAAATTCAGATATAGTTAGGACTCATAGATTATGATTCAAAATAAAACAAAAAATAGGTTTCTCTCCACTATCTTGTATGTAGGCTTGGCTGCATTTATCTAGCTCTTTGACAATTTATTTTATATGCTTCATGATGTAATAGAGATAACTGAATAAAAATCAAGGAAACCCACCTTTAAGTTTTACTTCTGTCTTTCTTATCTGTAAAATAATAGTAGTTTCCCTGTTTATTTCCCAAGGATTTATTGAAAAATAAGTATGATAATATTGGATATAATTTTATTTATAAGGTGCTTGATTTTTTCAGTCTTTGGTGTGTTAAATGTGAAGAATCTACAAAGTTGTTATAATAAAATATAACTTACAGGCATATACTGCACAATTTCCAGCACAAAGAAGAAACTAAATAGGTATTTTATTTAAGTCCTAAGATGAAAGAAATAGACTTTCTTTGTGTTCATGTGTATTTTCAGCCTTTGAAAATATTTTTAGTAGAGCTTGATCTTCCATGCATTTTTATTTTTGTTCAAGATTATTCTTCATTTGAAAATGTTAATAATTTAAAAATATTTATGGAATTCTTATATACTCCAGACTCTAGGTTAGATACTGGGTACACAATAGTTAGCAACACGAACATGGAGAGCTTATTGTTCTGTGAGCTCATATATAGAAATTCAATTATAATGAAGCAGATCAGTCCTCTGATAAGGAATGCAGGGAAATGGATGGATTTGACTGATATATTGAGGATGTAATAGTCAGGATTTATGAGAGTTTGACTGTGGGAGTGAGGGAAAGGAAGAAACCAAGAATTAAATGGCTCAGGAGAAGGGAAGATAGCAGTGTCATCCTGTGGGACAGAGATTTTGAAGAATAGCAGGTTTTCATGAAGAGGTGATGTATTCATCATGAAATCCAATTATTTCAGGTGTTTCTAAGGCACCCAGATAGAAGGACCCTTTGGCAAACAATTTACATGATTTGAACTCCAGAGATAGATATTCTACCTTGGGGATTAGTACTTAGGAATCATCAGCACATAGGTAATAACTTTTCCATCTTGATAGTTTTACAGTAACACAAATCTCTTCAGGGAAGATATATGGTTTCAATATATGAACAGATCAACATTTTTAGTTGACATCCAGGGGTTCCAATTTAAATAGAACAGGTAAGCTCACTATTCCAATGATGAAATCTGCACACAGTTAATGCATTATCTTCCATCATTTAGATGTGTAAGGGCAGGGATATATTCTCATACAGACTGAGAATTCATTCACAAGAGATGGACTGGAGTCACACATGCTAAAAGAGAAGACTTCCTTCAGTGGAAAGCATCCCCTTTATCATGACTCAGCAGTCTTAGAGAGAAGACGGCTTAACAAGCAAGTCTTTGTTCAGCTGCTGAGGGAGCAAAGTTGGGTCGATATTTTAATTTTCGTCCTACAGTTATGGATGTAGGTAGCATTTCCTGACACTGCACTGATTCTTAATAGAAATCTCAGCACATTTTTCATTTTAGATCACTTGCTCTTTAAGACCCCTGTCTATATAAACCCCGAATTCTTCTTCTAAAAATTTGAATTTTCAGATGTTAGGGGCCCCAAGTTCTGGCATTTTCTCTCATCTTTCACCTTTGCCTATTCAGCCATTCTCCTCCTATCTGTCCCTGAAGATTTACTTAATCATATTAAGACATTTAAAAACATTTATTTTAAGAGCTAAATATTAGGGTTTCTCATTATCCCTTTTCGAATTTCTTTAACCATTAAATGAAATTACAAAAATAGTAAAATAAAATTAAAAATAAAAATAAAATTAAAGAGAACAAGTTTGGGCTTTACTCAAGATAAATTTAATTTTAACTATTATCAAATTAATCATCTCTTTTAAAAAATATAGTATTATTTTTGCAAAATTGACATGCCTGCAGTGAATATCTTCAGGTAAAGCATAGTTTCTTCCTTGGGATTGTTTTGTGTAGCAAATTAGGAGTATAATTGCTGAATCAAAGAAACTGTCACCTGCATTTTCATATTACTTTCCAAATGTTTGAACCTGTTTGCAGTGCCATTGCAATTTGATTCATCGATTTTAGGAGCAATTATTTTGTAGCTTTCAAATCCATTTGCTTGTATATTCTCTTTCTCTGTTTTGCTGATAATCAGTTTGGAAGGCATAGTTGCAAATGTTTGCCTTAATGTAATTTTATGGGAAAAGGAAGGAATGAGAAGTCTTTTGTTTAATTTTAGGTCTAGAAACAAAGATAGTATCAAGAATAACCAAGAGTTGGTCTGGGATGGACACTGCCAATCAGAAGTAGCCTCTGAACAACCAGAGTACACATCAGCATGAATAACCCAATACAATTGAACTGTGGATCTGGTTGAATGACAGTCCTCATTTAGAAGACAGATGAGTGGTGAGTGAATACATAGCTAAGAAAGCATAACTTGGATTCAGAAGCTTACCCTATAGATAGGGCTTTGTGAATTTCAATTTAAATCACCAGTCTCTTTATCAACTGCCAACTGCTGAAATTACTAGACTCTGAAAGATAAGAAACTCAAATTGCTAACAAAAATGGAAGAAACTTACTTATAATCAGATAAATGCAATTCAAAAGAAATAGATATAGTTTTATTCCCATTATTGGCAAAGACTGTTATGTTGGATAATTCCTGGAGTTGGGCAAGATACAGAGAAAAGAGAATGTCACTGCTATGGAAAGCAGCAAACCATACATTCTTTCTGGAGAGTGTCTGACAACACTTTGAGAAATGAAGAAGGAGGATCCCATGGGAGCCAGGTTCCCACTGGTGGAGATGAGCAAGCAAGCAAGGGTGAGAGTATTTATTATGACAGAGTTCGAGTCAGACCACAGAGGTGCCCACATGCTTATGGGCAGATTTTAAAGTGCAATGTTGTGTAATACTATTAATCGACTTAAAGATCTATAACATAATATCATTTATGTAAATTAAAATATTGTATTTAAAATAACAAATTACATATTTGTGTATATATAGATGTAAATAAAGATGTCAATTAGAGTGATAAATAGGTAAAAGGAACTATCAAATTTCCCTCTAGGCAAGGCTTTGACAAATACCAAACATCTTTGAGAGTGTCCCACAGAGGAGGGAAGATAGTGGGTACTGGAATGAAGAAAAATGCAATAAAAATTTAAAAAAATAGTAATTTACTATTTTTCATATTTAGTAAGCCTAGCATGGAAACTTGGTAATAATGTGCCTTATTTTGAGGAGTGAAATTAATTCAATTATCTGAGGAAAAAGAAGAAGAGGGAGGGAAGGAGAGAGAGAAATAGAGAGAGAGAAGGAGAGAGACAGAGACAAGAATGAAAGGAAAGAAGGAAGGAAGGAAGGAAGAGAAGAGACAGCAAGCAAAGGACAGAGAAAGATACACAAAGAGAAGTAGATATGAAATTTAATAGATAAGAAGAAAAATCAAATGGCATTTTTATGCTGGAAAAAAATGTATATTTAGAATTAGCCAGCTGGACTCAGTTTAGATGATCCCAATTTTGTTGGCAACACCCCAGGAATTTTAACCAGGAGCCAGTGGGACAGATACCTGCCTTCTTCTCTCCATTAGGCCTGATATTGACCTTGTCCACCTCTTTTGGTCACTCTGGTGCTTGTTGGCTTTGACATCCATGATGAGGACAAGTGTGTTGTTGTTTTCTGTTTTCCTCAGCGCAGACTCAGTGGGCAGGGGAATGTCTGATAGCACAGTGGGGGAGCCTGCCTCTCTTGGGGGCCTCTTCTGAGGCTGTTTGGGCTGCCCTTGAGCCAGAGTGTCCTGGGCAGCTGGGAGGTGAGTGACCTGTGGGTCTCCTTTTGTTTTGGCTTCACTTTGGGAGGGGCACGTGCTTCCTGTTCTATTCTGCACCATCTTGGTAAAAAGGTAGTATGCATTCTGTAGAATGTACATAAAAATAAGTTCAGTGTCTTAAAAATTTTAAGCTACAAAAATTTTATAAACACATGTATGTCCTATTTATTTCACTTAAGAGTATGGCCTCAATGTGCATCCATTTAGCTATAAATGTCTCTAGTTTCTCACTCTTTATGGCTGAGTAGTACTCCATTTTATTAAAAAACCTCATCTTCTTTCTCCAGCCTCCAGTTGATGGACAATCGGGCTGTTTCCAAGTTTTAGCTATGACAAACTGTGCTGCTATGAACATGGGTGCACATATATCGCTGTGGTATGATTCTTTTAATTCTTTTGAGAAGATACTCAGAGAAAAGTTTATTTGGTGTGAGAAACTGACAGTGTAAATAAGGATCAAGAGGTGTAATAGATAATGTGAAATAGGAAGAAAAGGTCCAAAGGGGAAGGGGATATAAGAGGGATAGGGGAAAGGAAAGAAAGGAAAGGAATAAATATGAGAAAAGGAAAAAATTGAAACAAAGTCTTTGTAAATAGGAAGGGGTGGAGGGGTTGAAGGGAGGGCAGGGGAATGGAGAAAAACTAAGAACCAAGATATATCATGTAAAGGTACAAGTTCCCAATGATGAATGTCATCATGTACCTAAAGTGTACCAATAAATGTAATGAATAATTAAAGAAAAGTTAAAAAGCAAAGCTGGGAAGACATTTGCAAAATAAATGACAAAGTGGTATTTTTGGTATCTGAGGAAATCTATGCAAGTTCACAGTCCAGTAGCAAGAACTATTTATCATATGGTTCTTAGAATTACAAATTGGTAATAAGAATTTTAAAATTTGCCCAAATTTATTCCTAATCAAATTAATATAAACAAAAGCAATTTGAGTTTTCACCTTAAATTGTCACAAATTACAAAGTTTCACATGCCTAACTCTGGTGAGTGGAGAGATTCTGGAAAATACCTGCTGCATTGATGAAATATATACTTGGCACAGCCTCATTTAGCCATATCAGTAAAAATTAAGATGTGTATTCTATTTGAATCTCACACCTTAAAATTACAGTATGCATTTATTCACGTGTTGAATTGAGTATTTAATATATGAAATGTGATATAAAATATGATGAATATTTAAATTTTAAAAATTTATTACAGTAAAAGGTACACTGCCATTAAAGCCCCTCAGAACACTCCTCCTATCTGGAAAAATATTTCTTCCATCATTCTTGCTACTTTCTGAAACAGTTCTGGAAATTTTCTGTCATCACTGTCTTTAGTTGTGTTGTTCTGGATGCTTTGATGTCCTGAATAGATGAAAATATTTACTGTTTATGGTTTTGACTTTAGGGAAGAGCCAGAAGTCACACAGTGCCATATCTGGTGAATAAGATGAATGAGGATGCACTGTAATTTATTTATTTATTGGGTACCGGAGATTGAACTCAGGTCCTTGTGCTTGCTGGCCAGGCGGCGGAACCACTGAGCTAAATCCCCAGCCCTCACTGTAATGTTTTTATGAGTCTGCCTTTTTATTGGATGCACTTGACAGCAGCATTCACTGTATTTTTGATCACATCCCATAAAGACATTCACAAAATAGAAATTCCAGAACTGCTTCAGAAAGCAGCAAGAATGATTGGATAGGTATGTTCACAGTGAGGGAGGAGTATTTTGAGAGGGATTTATGGCAATGCTTTTTACTGTAATAAATTTAAAAAATTAGATATTCACCATATATTTTGAAGATCCCTTATATATAAATGTGTTTATATATGCACACACACATCACACACACACACACAAGCACACACAATTTTGTAATTTGGGTAACTTATCCAAATTCTATGTGCTTCATTTTCCTCATATGTAAAAATAAAGTAATAATATTGATTATAAAGGACCTGGTGATTAAATGATTTGTATGTAAATCATTTAGACCTATGCTTCATACATGATAAAGATAATAATAGTAATAACATTGATAACATTAACAACAATGTTATGATAATGAGTATGGCTGCTAGTGGCATTTATTGCAAGAATGTTATAATGATATAGAGGAAAATATAACTCTCAACCTACCAGATGTCAAGTACACAGAGTTCGTGTCCCCTGAAATCAAAGAATGAATTCCAAAGGACAGTGAAGGTAAGAATAGGAAAGGTTTATTGGGGAATAAGGATAGCTCCTGAGAGACAAGAGGGGACCAGAAGTGAGTTGCTGCTGAGGCCCTTTGTCAGGGCTAATTTATCCAGCATAGTCACAATGTGGGTACAATGTGGGTACAATGTGGGCCAAACTACCATTAATTTGTAGGATTACAAATATAGCTGCTTAGGTAATATTGATCCAATAGGGAAACAGGTCACATAGCAAGGGTATATGGAAAGAGCAAAGGCATTTTTGGGAAGGGATGGGTCTGGATACTCTCGTCACCCACCTAGGTGACTGATATCTATCTGAACTTTACTGGAGCAGGTGATACCATTTATAGTATAATCTCAAGTTATTGTTTGTCCCTGGGGAAGGCATGTAGGCCTTGTCATTGCATCTTTATCTTGAGGCCTGGTCTTCTTAAGATGTGCCTCTGGCAACAAATCTGCTGTCTTTGTTTTTTCTACTGACTTCTTTGACAGCCCAGTCCTTTTCTGACTCTATATTAATTTGTATCTAAATCTAGCTGCCTCTAATAATAATAAGACCTTGGAATGCCAGTTGAAATAATTATCATAGAACCATGCAATGTTATACTCTGTGTTAGAATGAAACAGGAAGTTTCAACAGCACATTAAGTGAATAGAGGAAATGCAAAGCAGTGTGTATTCCATATGCTGATGTATATGAACAGAAAAGCATAGAAGATATTATATAGGAGAATATATAATTGTTGATGAAGGTTATTTATGGAAACAGGGTGGGAGGGAGGTGCTTTAAACTGCTTGAATTCTTAAATCTTATTATTTTTATGGTGATAAAAGCACTATCATAGTAAATGTAAACAGTAAATATTTATTGATATGGAACCACCCTCAATATCTACTTAAAGGAAAACAGCAAGCTACAACAGTAAACATTTATTTACCCTGGAATTCATGCAACATATCATATTGGTGAAAAAAGTTCTTAGCCACTGCAAAATTCATGACTGAGGCATCAATAATAAAAGACTAACAAGAAGAAAGCATAAGGATTTATTTAATATAAGTTTTATGTGACTTCAGAAATGACCCAAAGGAACAGGGAAAAAGCTATTTTTGGTGTAGAGTTGTACAGAAGAGTGATTGGAAGACAAATGGGTATAATATAATGGTAATAACCTGGGAGGGACCAGCTCTTTTTCTGTGCCCATCTGTGACATTCCTTTCCTCCATTTGTAGGGAGGATGAGCCTCTGCAGTGAGGATCTTGTTGTAGCAAAGAGGTTAAAATGGATCTTTAAAGCTTAGGAATTGTTTTTTTAAGATAAGCTGGTTCTCTAGCTTTCTCACACTGAGAACTGAAATTACTACCCCTATCCATGGAACCAAGAAAGACTCAACACACCCTGGGCCCTCTCATGGACCAAACCATGATTAAATCTACACATGCACATTTATGGCTTTTTTTCCCTACCCCTCTATGAACTGGAGTACTTCTGTGCTCTCCAGGGAGGGATGTGGACTAGCTGCTCTCTCAGTATGGACAAATTGTGAATAAACTAATTTCAAAAAAATTTTGGGGGGCCTTTCTCATGCTATTGATCACATGCAAATGAACTCAGATTATCTGAGGCTAGGTGCAGAATTTTTCCTAGTTGCCCCCATCCCCACCCCAACCTTGTGACTAATCTTAGAGGAAGGGTAGAACATTTTTTCATGATTTGTTCCAGGAGAAAGGGTTAGAAGACCAGGGAACCTTCCTGATTCTGCTGTTTCCTTAAATGTCAAGGTACCACGTTTTGAGTAGTGTGTCCCGACCCTATCAGTATACCCAAACAATTTTGGAAAGCTTTATGCCAATATGTAAACAGTAATTATTTCTGAACATTGGCATATTTGAAAGCTTTTACTTTTCTTGCCTGCTTTATTTCTTCCAATTTTTCAAAAAGAAAATGAATATTATTTTGACACAAGGGAATTATAGATATTAACATCAATGGGTGTATAAGCAAATATTAATATTTACTGTCTCAAAAATAAAATTAGCTATTTAAATCTTTGTTATTTTCTGTATCTTCTATGATAATCTTTATTAATATTTAAATTAGATAATATTTAAATGTAAATTCACATTCAGGTTTAATTTCAGCTTTGAAAATGTTAACCATATTGAAATTAGTCTATTTAATGTTTACCCCCCCCAAGCTTTGTTTGCTTATCTTCAAAACCTGAGGATTAAATTAAAAACAAATATGCAAACCCTTTGGCAGTTTTGTCAACTCTTTACAAATGTTGCTTGCTAATGTGATAAAGTTGTATGAGAGCATCATGTTCAATGATGTTTGAAAATATTTCATAAAATGGAAAAATAAAAACAAAGATACTGCTGCCATTAATTATTCATCACACAACTAGTCACACTCAGGGTGTGCCTGCTCTGCTGATGCCCTCCGTCTGCCTTCCTCCAACGCTTCAATGACTTTAACTACATCATGGAAAGATTATGTTTCCTTTTTCTTCTCCTACTCAGAAGTGTCTAAAACCATTTGACCTGAAAGAGGATCAATACATTTTATCTGAATTGTGTGGAATAAGTTTTATTAATCATTTTCATCTATAAATAAGTATATTCATGACTATTGTAACTTTTTTCTTGCCTTTGTGAATTGAGACCTTTATTTTGGTTCTCTGTGACAGGGAAATGCAAAGGGGACTAAAACTGCACTACAGTTCTCTTCAAAAACTCAACAAACAAGGTTGGCTTGCTCTCTCTTCCTTTCTTTCTTCTTTTTTTTTTTTTTTGGTACCAAGGATTGAACTCGGGGACCTCTTCCTTTCTTTTGCCTCTCTTTTAATAGTGCTTCTGTGAAACCGAATTCTCTTTTATCTAGGGACAGTTGACTAGATCCTTCCATGGTTTGGATATAGTTAGATAATCAGAGTAGATATTTTAGAATTAATGTCTTCCTGGTATTTGCTTATTTAAGGGGACACTTTAAGCTCTGAAAAAATAATATCCTAGGTTTAAAAAGCTTTTCTTGACTTAATAGGGATGGTGACTTTCAAGTGCTAATTGACACACTTGGTACATCACAGGATGCCAAGATCGCCAGATGAGACACCCAGAGAGAACCATCAAAAGCTCTCTCCTTCAAAGCAACTCCCATATCTTCTTTGAGAGTGTAAATTGGTCCAAATTTTCTGGAGAACAGTATGCCAGTTATTTATCAAAATTTTAAATGTACCCGCATTTTGAACTAGCAATCTCACTACTTGGAGATACATATTGCGATTTGCAGGCAAGTTGGCCAAAATATAACTACAGCAGAGTAGTTCTCTCTTATCTGCAGCTTTGCTTTCTGAGGTTTCAGTTACCTTTAGTCAACTATGGTCCAAAAACATTAAATACAAAAATTCTGTAAATAATTCATATGTTTTAAATTATCACTCTGATTAATGTGATGAAATCTCACAGTATCCGGCTCCATCCCTTCCAGGATGTGACTCATCATTGTGCTCAAGGTATCTATACTCTATATACTACCTATACAATGGCAGAGAGAGAGAGAGAGAGAGAGAGAGAGAAAGAGTTACATTCACATAGCTTTTATTTAGTATATTGTTATAATTGTTCTATTTTATTATTAGTTATATTTGTTCAGTTTTTACTGTGCTTAATTTATAAATTAAATTTGACCCTAAGTATGTATGTGCAAGGAAATACATAGTATACATAAACTTCTATGGTACACATAGTTTCAGGCAACCTCAAAGGGTCTTGGATGGGATCTGCTGCACATTAGGTGGGAGTATTATTCCTGGATAGTCTTTAGAGCATTATTCGTATTACCAAACTACTAGACAAAACTGTTCAACTTATTATGCTAATGAAGGAGAAATATCTTTATTCATAGAAGATGCATGTTGAAGAATTTAAGGGAAACAGAAATTTAATGACATGCTAACATTCTTACATTTGTATGGTGAATAGAAAGGTGTTTATTGTGCTATTTTTATTTTTTCCATGTTTCAAATATTAATAATAAAAAGTTAAAAAAAGATCCATTGAAATGACACAGAGCAAATAAACTATGGTCTGCCTACACAATGTAGTTTGCTATGTAGTTGTCAAATCTGTCAAAATATTAGGCATATTTTCAGTGAAAATGATAATAAAGTATTCATTCCATGGAGGATATTTAAAAAGGTGCTTTAAAATAAGACACTGGAGCTATGGTTAGAAGAGCTTTTCAGAAGGCAGATGCCTCCTACTGAGAACAATTAAAAAACTGGATAGAAGACTATATGTACATGCTTGGGGGCACCATAGAGCTACTGAAGCAATAAGGATTTAAGGCCCAAGATTTTGGAAAAAAGAAAGCCACTGTCATTGATGTTTTACTCAGTGCACCTGCCTATTGTAGATACTAAGCAGGAATTGAGTTTGCAAATACAGAGTGAGGAAGAAGTTTGCAAGTCAATGGAGAGAAGCCAGCCAAATCCTAGGCAGTCTCAGAAGCCCAGAGAGACAAAAAATGAAACTTAAGGATGTCAAGGGAATCTGAACACAGATTAGGAACAAGATCCGAGTGAAAATGGAGCTCTAGGAAAGTTAAATTGTTGTGACCATTTTTGTTCACAAAGCATTTGGCAAATTTTCAAACTACAGCGGGTAAGAGTGTAAGATGGAAGGGAGAAAGCTCATAAAAGTCTGAGTTATTTCCTACCATTTCATAGTACCAATGAGATAAAAATATACTTCATAAGGGACTAAAAAGAAAGCCATTTAGAGATCACCCAGAAAGCTACTCGATAGGGGAGAAGTGAACCAAAGAAAATGAAACTTCATAAAAACTATAATGTAGATGCAAGTTGCCTAATCACATTTTGTCTTGTGGTGGAAAGATAATACCTTCTGAAGACTCTACAATTTGCTACATAAAATGTCCAACAATCTCAAAAATTACTAGAGATTCCAATAATTAGGACCAAGAAGAAAAAAAGGCCCACAGAGTATCTTGATATTAGAATTATAAATTGTAGAGTTAAAGTATATGTGATCAATCGTTTCAAAAAATAATTTCATTGAAATAAAACTTTAAGAATTTAATATATGAGATTGTACTAGATTTAATATACTAGATTGTACTTATATAAGTACAATCTAATAATAGACTCATCTATTAAACTAAATTTATTGCCAATATTTTCCCACTAAAAGAAATAATAATCCAACAGGAAAATATTCTTAGAACTAGACATGGAACAGCAATGGAAATAGAGTATCTTTGAATAAATATCAAAGATAACAATGTACTGTGAATTTTAAAATCTATATAGCACTAAAGTGCACTAAAAGACACAAAATCAGAAAAGGTTAAATGGAATTCAGGTGTTTTTAAGATCTGGGAGCTGCCAGGAGTGAATTATAACTTATATTAATCTAATAGGACAAAAGGGCCTAATGCAATCTAAAGGGAACTACTAAAAGAGCAGAAAAACAATGTTTAATAAAATCTATGTCAAGAGAAGCCATACCCCACGCTCCACAAGCAGATGATGCAGCTGTGCCCTGTGTACTCTTTGGTTTCTAACTAACTCCATTCCATGCCCTAGCTCCAACCACCTGCCAATTCCAAGACAGCTCTACATTTTGTTTCCCCTTCACACAGGGCAGCAGAGCAATGACCAACTGACTAACCCAATCATGGAAGAGGCCAACTCCCAGGGAGAGAAGATAAGCCTTGAGGGTCTGGTCAGAAGATCCAGAGAAAAATTATGAACTCCTCTATCTTTACCAGTATAACCATTAAGTTTTATGAATCTTTGATAGTTAAATCTATGCTATTAGTTTTGAATACTGTTCTATTGTTAGTGGAGATACAGTTGTTGTATGTAGTAGATGTTTACTGTATGTCAATATATGGTTTGTCTTAGTGTTTATACTATAATTATGGATCTCTTTTTATGGTTAAGGGTGGTACATAATTGGTTCTTCGGGTATGTCAATATCCAGTTTGCCTTTGAAAATATTATTATTGGTGGTTTCATTGGTATTGCCAAAGAGGCACGGTGTTACTAAAATTTGGTTTTCTCAGTATGCCAATATCTGAATTGCTTTTGTGTCATTAACAACACTGCAGATCATTCTGAAAGAACTGGGTGTTAAGCAAAATACACTGGAGCCCACCCTTGCAAATAAACTGAGGTGGAAAGATCTTGGGGCAGAGGCAGTTAGTATAACTTTTAAAAGGGAAGAATACTAGTAAGACTATTTATGTCTCCTTTTACATATAAAAATGTATTCTTATTGTCCTAAAGGTAACCAAAATGTAGCAACATCATATAGTTGACTACTGAATTCTTGGATCCTGTTTCTTTTCTTCAAACCTCTATAACTTTTTGTTCAATTTTTTTCCATTGGCATTTGATTTTCCTTTGTCTCCCTCTATGGCCAGGTTTGCCCTTGTCAATTAACCACAGCTTGGTGTCTATCTCCCAGCAAAGGCAAGGAGGGAATGCCTCTAAGCAGCTGCTACAGGGCCACCCAGAGATCAGTCCCCTATCCAGGCTATCCACTCAGTGGTTATGTGGTTATCGTATAGGGCAGGAAATTCATCCATTATTATATAGCCTGCCCTGTACAATAATGCATCCATTTCCTGCTTCTGCATTCCTATGATCTTCTCGTTCATCTCTAGTTAAAATCACTCATTTGCTGTCCCTGTTCCCCATCCTCTCCGCATCATTACATCCTTTTGAGCAACAGAGCTGAAATCCTAATTCCTTTCACATACTTTCCTCGAAGAAGAAATCACTCAATTTTGTATTAAAAAGCACATTTCCAAATAAAAGGAAAAAGTGCTCCTCCCACCAACAAACATTTTAATCACTCCATTTTGTTATATAGGAAATTGAGGCTGAGAGAGGATAATTCCTAGGAAGACAGTTTGGCAGAAGAAGTATATGGATGCTGGAGGGGCACAAAGTATTTCAGGAAGGGGAGGGAAGGATCCAAGCAGGAGAGAATCTGATGAGTGCAGAGGCTTGATCCAGTTTTTCAAACCTAGTCCTGGGCACACAAGCCAGTGTGGTGGAAACACACAGGGTGCTCCTGTCAGGGGTGCCATTAGGAACAGTATGGTATGGGACCAGGTCTGCACCTGGACCATGGCCGTGCTCAGGGGTATCTCTGTAGGGCTGAAGCTCAGACCTCAGGCTTCTAACAAAACATCAAGGCAGGCTTTTGGGTCCAAGGTCCACAGCTGGCAGAGCATTACTTGATCACCTCCTGCTTGGTCTGCATAGGGTCACTGGAGCCAGAAGAAGGGTTATAGGAAGAGGACTGGAGGTGAAGGAGGGAAATTACAGCTTTGTTGGAAAGTGACAGATATTTCTATGGAGAAGCAGAATTAAAAGAATTCATGAGATACAGTCCCAAGGAGAGCACATTTGTGCTTCTGAGCCCCCACCTTATACCCTCTCATCTGTCCACCACCTCAGCCCTGTGGTATAGGAGGAAAGAGAGAGGCTAGAAAGGTAGGAGTTTCCAGTGCCCCCTGGCTGGAAACTTCTGCAGCTTCCATGCCCACATTGGCTTCAGTTCATTTTTTCCCCTGAACTGTTCCTGGACATACCTCTGTACACTCCAGAGGCAAAGGAAAAGTTGCCTGATGAGCTGGTGGCCTTGACTTCTGACTCTGTGGGTTAGTGTTGAGATTTTAGCCTCAGCCAAGGGGCTCCTCATCACCTCTGACACAAGGCCCCAGAGACACCTGCAGGAGGAATCCCAGAGGATGAGAGTAGAAGAGGAGGCAGTCCCTAAAGCATGGGTGACTAAACTTTTGGGTTGCTTGGACCATGATGAGTGAAGATGAATTGTCTTGGGCTGATAGAAAACATATAATATGGTTGAAGTGTACAATTGACAAAAATTCCTTTTTATATTTTAACTTATTAAATTATGAAATAACAAAACAAGTTCACTTTTAATTAAATAAGAAAACTTATGTTTCTGCCTAATAACAATAAATACCTATTTTTACAGGCACAGATGGGTGTGTAAGTTGAAATACTATGATTGGTACCACATAGATTTCATTTGCCAAGTTGCACAAGTGCATGTCACATTTGATAGCCACGGGTTTTGATTGTACTCACTCTATGAGATGGGTACAGGAGGTAAAGTTAGTACTGCTGTTGTCCAAGCTGGAGCATGGGCAATTGAGCCATGAGAACTATTGCTAAAAAAAATCACATAATAAAACTACAATAAATAAAACTTTACATACAATCTTTGGAGCCTCATTACTAGCTGTCCAAGGGCACATGTGGCCCATGAGTCATAGGTTGGACAAGTTCAACTGAACACAAGAGTCAGCAATAATTCTACACAAACTTCTAACCCCACACAGATACTTGCAAGAGACTTACCTCCCCCCAAATGCATGAACTCTCAAAGTTCACCCCTCTCTTCTCTAGGTCTTGCATGGCAGGGATCCAAAGACAACTAGCAAGATGAGATCATTGATAGCAATGGATTGGTTTGCTAGTGTCATATTCAGAATTTTTGTCTCTATATCCCTACTAGTTACCAGCTTATAGATTTCTTTTCATAGGTTTCTTTCTGGTTCTGATATCAAGATGATAGCAGTCTCATGATAGCACTTTGGGAGAGTTCATGAAGAATTGGTATTAATTCTTCTCTAACTGCTTGGTAGAATTCAACAATGAAATCGTGTATGCCTGAGCTTTTCTTTCTGGGTATTTTTTCATTACTAATTCAGCCTCTTTATTTGTTACAGGTTTACCAGATAATCTTTTAGCTCGAGTAAGTTTTGATAATCTGTATCTTTCTGGGAATTTGTTCTTTTCATCTAAATCATCTAATATATTACTATACAATTGTTCATAGAATTTCCTTGTAATTCTCTTTATTTCTCTAGAGTAATGTCTTCTCTTTATTTCTAATTTTAATAATTTGAGACTTTAAAAATTTTTCTTTGCCAATATAACTAAAGTTTGTAATTTTTAAGATTTTCCTAAAACTCTTTTTATTGTTTTTCTTTTCTCTATTTTATTAAGTTCTGCTCTAATGTTATCTATCCTTTTTTTTGCTTGTTTGAAGTTTAATTTTCTCTTTCTAGCATCTTACATTAGGAAGTTAGGGTTTTGATCTGAGACACTCTTTTTAACATGGGAATTTACAATTCTAAATTTGCTTTAACTTCTGCTTTAGTAAGGTTTTGTATGTTGTGTTTTAATTTTAATTCAGCTCAGAGTAATTTCTAACTTTCCTTTGTGGATTCTGCCTTGACTTATTAATTGTTTATGATCCTGCTTTTTAATGTGTATATATCTGAAATTTTCAATTTTTTTTCCTATTTTCTAATTTTGTCAAGGGAGATATTTTGTACTTTTTAATCTTTTCAAATTGATTGAAACTTGTTTTATGGTGTAGCATGCAACCTTAAAAATGTCTGGAGCATATACTCTGCTATTATTGGGTGGGTGTTATGTTGGTATGTATTGGGTATTGGGTAAAAGGTTTATAGTTTTAGGGAGATTCGATTGCTTTGTTGATCTTTTGCCAACATGTTATATTGATTATTGAAAGTAGAATATTGTAGTTTACAACTATTAGTGTTAAATATATCCTTTCAATACTGTCAGTATTTGCTTTGGCTATTTTGATGGTCAATTATTAGGTATATGTGTGTTCCTCAACTAATCAAAGCATACATTTTGTTTTCCATTGAAAAGTAATCACATAAACATCAGTTTCTTGCCTAAGCCTCACTTGTAATATGCCAAATTCAATGGAAATTCCCAATGTAGAATTTTTGACCTCTTAGGCTGACCTCGCTGGAATTGATACTAGGTTTTGGAAGAGGACAACTCTTTTAAGACCTCAGTGCCTCTGAGACAACCTATATATATCCTTGAAAACATTATAGAAGTGACACCCTCAGCCATAGGCAGACAAGACAAGTTCAGTTTTTTGATTAGAGTACCAGATTTAGCAAGTAAAAATGCAAGCATTCCATTTCAGTGTGAACCTTTCTATTGGCATGTACATATGTACACTGTGATAAAAGAAGAATATTCCACAGGTATATTTAAATTAAAAAATTCATTGTTCATCTTAAATAAGTTGTAAGTTTTTGAATTATATAACACTTCAATTTTATTTCCTTAATGTTCTGGCTTTCATGGTTTCTTGTTATACAGAATTTCCTTTAAAATTCCTTGCAGTTACAATCTATGTTCTACTTACATTGTAATATAGTTTGAATTGTATCATATAACTTATTTCATTCTTTTATCTATTCAATTTTCTTAGTGAGAAAAATGAGCCAGTTCTCAGAGCACCTAATATCATAAAATTTACCATTTTGAGAAAACTTTTAATTAGATGTGTTAAAATATGTTATCTTCCATGACATAATTTGATTTTCAATTTTTTCATTATATCACACCTCTACTTCTTAAATGATGACTTCTAAAATATTTTTCACTGACCAAAAGAGTATTAGTGTTAAATTTAATTCTCTTCCTGAACAGTATGCTTCATGAGTTCATTTTCTCCCATGCTGAAGGAGTGTTTACTAACATGCATGTAAAAGGCTTGAGTCCTTCAACAGATGAAATCCAATTCAAAAGATAATCATGGTAAATGCTATAGTAATTATCCTCTTCAAATCAGAATTTCTTCTCCTGTTCATAAGTAATGCTGTATCTCATCTGAACACTGACTCTTAAAGTGGTACAATTTTTGACAATTCTTTCTTTAATCTATTCAACAAATTCTTAAATTAATGGAATACTTCAGCATCACTGTTTACTGTTTTTTAAAATTTGCATAATTCACTTCCTAAAGGGACATTGGAAAGCTATAAAAAGAAAGAAGTAAGCCTCCCTTGGTGAATAATTTTAAAAGATAATCAGAACATTTGAGGCCACCAGAATTAAAGTGTTATTTCAGTGCTTAAAAATAAACTGGAGGATTCTCTCAACTGCGTTTGGTGGAGAAAGCCAATAGGTTTTTAAATTTGAGAAGTTGAAGGATATTGAATGGCTGCAAAAATCACAAAAATTCTTCAATTGTCCACTTAAAACAGTGGTAAGGTAGTAAGAGAACAATTTTGTAACTACTACTTCAATGTCATTACTAAGGGTGCAGTTGTGGTCTGAACAGCATTAATCAGTCAACATTTCTGTTCGAATCACTTGTGCTTTGGCTCAATTCTGAGTAAATGGTCTTTGGGCCTTTATACCAACATTTGTATTTGTACTATCTCTACCAAAACCAGTCCAATTGTTACCTTAACTCCTCACTAAATGGGAGCATTTTCTACGAAAACAAAAACAAAAACCCCAAACCCTCTTACTTTTGTTTCTGAAGTCTTATTTGGAAGGGACTATACTTACAGTAGCTGTATCCACCAGCCTTTTTCATGAAAAAAAATATAGAACACAAGTAATGGGAATTTTTTTCATTATGATCACTTGCAATCATACAATCATTAAAAATGAGGTGAGACTCAGATCTTTGATAATCTCTGTAATAGTAAATGGAGCTATTACATTTTTTATTATTGCAGTCAATTTCATCTTGCCACTTGCAAATTGGCTTGCAATTTTGGAAACTGAAAAATACTTATACTAGCGATATGTTCAAACAGTCATTGGAGCTGAAAGAGTGATGATGATCTGCAGTGCAGCAAGTCATTATAATTTCTACTGTGATTATATTGTCTCCTTCATCTGAATTTATCTTAATCAAAAATTTTGTTATTTTATCACTTCTTTTGAAAGTAGTTGAGAAAATTATATCTCTTAAGGTTTGCTGTCAGTATTTGCTGGCTTACACCTTACTTCCAATTTTCAATACTGAATAACAATTTCATATTGTTCAATTTTTGATACTGAATAACAATCGCATACTATATAGAGAGCTATAAAAGACACTTTTTATATTTAATAAATGTTTGTTGCTTAGAAAATTTATCACAAATCATATATGCTTTTTTGACATTTGAAGGTTTAAATATTCACAAATAAAGAATAGGTATTAACAACTGTCCAAAATTTGAAATGCTTGCTAATCTTACCTCTTCTTTACTGTATCTGCCATTCATAAATCTAAACTTACGTGTATCTATAAACAGGGTTGGAACTGTTGAAAAAATTGAGAATTTGGGAACAAACCATAAATTAGACACCTAAGGCAAAGCAAGATGAACTTCCCAGTTGTGTTGGGAGAGCTGTACTTGTCAGGAATAGACTTCCTAAAAAACCCAGAGTTGATGTTATATAAAGTACAGTGTTGGGAAGCCTAGGATTCAGGGATTGGTGGATTTTCAGAAGTAGGCTTGTCTAGGGATTGATGGATTTCCACCCGTGTGAGCCTAGGCACTGGATTAAAACTACTATTGACCCAGAGTCAAGAGGATTGTCCTGCTGTGAGACACCAATGCCTGGCTCTTGTCTAGGAGGCAGGGCTGTCTCTGGTTACTTGCAGAAGAATATTAGTGGAGTGACATTATAGCTAATTGCCTAATTTCAAAGCATATACTCTGATTTGAAATTAATTCTAACAGTGATTACTTGTTTGTGCTTGGAACCTTGGCCAAACACAGTCTTTTCTTTTCTTGAATATGAAAAAATAAGTTTATTTAATGTTCACACTCCCTCTTTACTGCTGCCACCCCTCTCTTCCATCTTCCCTTTAGCTAAAACTTCAGGAGTGAATTTAAGAGTTGTCCAGATCTTTATTTGTAGAGGTGTATTTCATAGTCATTGTGATTTAAGGGCCAAAGTCTGTTGAGAAAAGTGTCTAAATGGTGAATTCTTGGAATCAATTGAAAAGAAAATCTGATTATAAAGTATTTGGGAGTGTCCTGGCAAAATTAATATGGGTTGCAGGCAAAATCATATATAGCTTATGTGCTATATGTACAAAATGCTTGTCAACCTTATCTGTGATGGCAGAGAACAGAATGGGCTTTTCTGAGAGCTTCTCCACTCCACCTTGACCTCCAAGTCAGTACACGCTGACCGTGTCTGCTCTCTTCAGGCTGGGGCAGGCTGACCTGTCTACCAGCCAGAAGCAAAGTGCTCTATGTGGAAAGCACCTCTCTCTCACCTGTGGTTCCCACTGAGCAATTTCAACCCTAATTACAAAATATTGTTTCTCTTATGTTCTCTACACATATGAACTGATGTATTCTGCCACTCTCTTTTCTTTTGTCAATGGTGATTTTTATCCTGATTTTTCATTTACAAATTTTAATTTTATTTCCTTATCACATGCAATTTCTTTCCTTCTGCTTATCTCTCAGTCAATTCCCTCTTCTGGAATTTGTTTTTTTCTTTTGCCTAGAAATCTCTCATTTGTTGTTGAATTGACTGTTTTTTAATTTATATTTTCACTGTGAATACAAAATAGATATGAACTAGAAGGTTTTTTCTAGTTTACATGGTGTTAGATATTCCCCTTTCCTTCATTCCTATTATATTTCCCTCTTTTAATGATTATTGCTACTTTGAATACTCTTTCTGTAAGCTCTTGTGGAAGGTTTTCTTCTTTAAACCAAGTGAGGTACATTGTGGTTTTTGCTGTTTTCAATTCTGCTCTCTTCTGTCCATTACCAACTAGATCTATTATTACTCCCCTCTTTGTGATTTTGATGCAGGCTCCTTGGGAGCAGACGGAGCTGGGGCTCAAGCAGGCTCTGGCTGGAATTATTACCTTGACACAATCTAGTTTCTGTTTATTGAAGTGGCTCCTAAGGATTCAATTTTCTATATCCAGGTTTGACTTTGTCCTGCCTCCATTTCAGACATCTTGTATGTCCTTGCCCCCCCCCCCTTCTTATCATACAGGATTTCCCTCCTCTCCTCTTCAATGCTGAGAACTCGTGTTTTGGCACAACTTACACACCAGTGCCAGACTCATTTGGGGGATGTCCATAGCCATCGACTCCCTTTTCAGTGGTTCTCATTGTAGTAAAATAACCATATGCCAGGTAGTGACCCTTGTTTCCTTTGATTTCCCACATCCCAAAATCTAGTCCTTCCCCACGGGATGGTATTTCCTTATTCTTTGACACATTGTTCCACATTTGGTTTTCCAAAAAAGGAGTTGTCCCTATAATTTTTTCTGTAGTCATGATTCTACTTGTCTTTTACCTAGAAAAATTATCTCTTAAAATTTCTCACTTGGGAGCAGTATCCTCTTAGTTTAGGACATTTGTCCATTTGGTTCATATTGTTTTTCCTACTTACCTGAGGATTTCTTTTTTTTTTTTGTAGTGGGGATTGAACTCAGGACCTTGCGCTTGCGAGTCAGGGGGAGCCACCACTGAGCTAAACTGGCCCTTATCTGAGTATTTTTGTAGACAATAGATATAGTTCAGATTCTGTGTTCTCCCCACATCCAACCCAGAATGCTCTATTTGGATTTTCATATTGTTATAAACATAAATAGCTGTTACTTGAAGAAGATTTAAGATGTCTTCAATTTTTAACCTTGCTTTATGTTCATTTACAATTTCCTATATATTGACTTTAAAATCGTTAAAAAGAAAGGCCTTGTTTTCCAGAAAAGAGTGTAATTATAGTTCCTTGCATAGACAGGTAAGAAGTAAGTTAGTTTACAGCAAATCAAACCCTGGAACCAGGGTAAGAGGTGAAGGAAAAGAGGCTGTCCCCAGTGTGTAATGTGTCTTTGAGCTTTCTGTAGATAGCTCAGTCCAGCTTTTCCACAGAGATTTAAACAAGGCATAGCAAACCTTTTCTGTAAAAGGTCAGGCAGTAAACTTGTTAGATTGCAGGCCACATGTTCTCTGTCACAACTGTTCAATTCTGCTTTTCATGAAATCAGTTACAGATGATATGCAAACCACTGGACTAGGTGGGTTCTCATGACTTTTAATTATGAGCACACAGGAGTCAGAATTAACCCATGGACCATAAGTTGTTCAGCCCTGACGTACATAGTCATCTTTGAATTTTGACTATTTGATAATTATTTAAAAGAATGTTTGACTTTTAACAGGCCTTATAAAGCAAGTATTAAATTCATTACTTTCTTTTTGGCTAGATTTGTGCAGTGAGAATAGGTATCATATGTACATGCAATAGGATGCGTGTACACACAGTGTGATTGACAGATACATATACATATATGTATGTGTTTGTGTGTATAGTATATGCTCTACTCCAAGCACTTTGCTCGACATGTACTAGGAATTCAGTAAGTATTGGTTTTGCAAATGAGTAAACACCACTATATTATTTCTGTTTATATTACTTGGCACCATTATTTATATGTCTTTCTTGTCTTTTCCCTCACCCACACTTAATTTGTGGATTCCTTTGGCACTCTGCTTCTTTCAAGGATGCATATATTGTAGCAAATTTTATTTTCCATCCTATATATTTGCCATTATTGAAATCCACCATTTAGTTTGCTCTAGCCTTTCTCGGGCCCTCTGTCTCTCTGTCAATACTGCACCCCTAAATCTCATTTCATGTAGCAGTAGGAAATTTCTCAAGATATTGCCATGCAGGTGGAGTACATTCTGTCTTTGATGTTTGTAATTCTTGGGCTCTTTCATAGGATATCTACATGATCTAACCAATAAACATATCAGACATTACCTCCCATGGATAAAATGCCATCTATTCTATTCACATGAGTGAAATGACAATACTCTACTTCCGAGGGCCAGGAAATGCCTTCCAGATAGATCATGGGGTCTGAGATATTTCTCACTTTTATTATCTGTCCTTTACTTCATGACATTCAGATCTTTGTCCATGGGACACTTGGATCCAGTGAAATTATTTAATTGTACTGACGTCCTTTCAGTACACTTTGACAGGAATATAGACTCCACAAGGCTTCTTTCTCACATGCCAGCCCTTCGGGGAGGAGCATTCTTAGCCTATGCTATCTTATTCCCTAAAAAAAGCTATCATTCATGCCATCTAGCACCTCCCACCAGCAGGGAACCCTCCTCAGCTCCAGGTTTTAGTTGGCATCCTGCCCTTTCAGACCCTACTGCAATGTTAGCACCATCAGCTTCTGCCTAGTGTGTGCATCAGAGAGGGACAGCAATCATTGGCTGTCAAATCAAAGTCAATATCAGAGCCACCATCAGAGCCTCTAGAGAATCTGAGGGGCTTCTGGTTCTCTGAGTTATCCCCAAGGACTCTAGTCTGATGAAATCTTTACTTGTGGAGACCTCTAGAGTTTCTGAATGAGAACATAAGACAAGCTTTAGAGAAGCCACTTCACACTTAGCACAGTTTATTCCGCTGGCTGAACATAAGTGGAAAATGCTTTAGAGATTAAGATTGTCCTTCCAGGAAATATACATGTTCCTCCAAGGGCACATGGTGACTCTGAAGCATCCACTCATGGGAACATTCTGGCTGCAGGTCAGTCACCTTTTCAGGCTCTGTGAAGCTCTTCCCCCCGACACAGGCATCCATGGTTAAGCCTAGACCTTATTCTCAGCACGTGTCACACTGGAGTCCAGAAGGCCACCAGAAGTAATATGTTAGGGTGTTTTCCAAGCTTCTTTGGTAGAGGCACTGTTTTCTTCAGGGATCTCAGAAGCCCACGCACGAGTAACTATACCCTGGCCTATGGCGGGAAGTAGACTCAGTGACAACTGTCTGCTGCATAGAGCATGGTTATGCCACTCCTGAAGGGTCTCCAAAATAGCTCTAAACATTTAGCATGGACCAGAGTTCCCCAGAGAGCTTGTTACCAGTGTAGATGTGTGAAGTTCATCCCTAGAGTGTCCAGCCCAGGACCAGAGAATCTGCATTGTAACAGCCTTTTTACTCACTCTGAAAGACGTGGCTCAGAGGTCACACATTTAGCAAAGCTGGGCAGTACTGTGTACTGTGTACTACAAGCCCTATTCAGAAACTCCAAAGAGTAACAGGCTGTGCCTTTGCTGCTGGGAAGTAGGTGCCAGAGACCTGTTTCCAGAGCATGAGTGACTCAGAAAATCCTATTTAGCATCTCCTGGGCATCTTTTGAAGCAGATGGGAGTAAGACAAACCCCAGTCTCCTCTCTTTTCATTCCAGCTCTGAAAGGACAGCTGCATCAGCCCATGGAGTCCGGAAGACTAGCTCTGAGTTCACAGCCTGTACAGGGAAGAGGTTCAGAAGGGGATCAATGAGTGGAGTGTTTTCCTGGTTCAGTGTGCTTTTTGGAAGCTGCTGGGTCTTCAGAAGGTAGAAGCAGGATACTTTAGATCTCAGAAGAGAAAAAGGACAGAGTGAGGCAGAGATCCCTGTGAGAATAAGAAGCTTGTTTTAAGGTACTATGAGGATAATTCCCTTTGGTTTGGGAAAGGAGAATATTTTTTCTCGCTACCAACAATCCAGCCTGTTTGGACCATAACTTCTGCATTGATTGTCAAGTCTTTTTACATAGGGTCATAGATTTAGTGTCCTGAACAAAATGTAGGAACCCATGGTGTGACACAAGCAGAACTGAAGACAGTCTGAAGTCTGTCAAGAATATTTGTGATAATGGACAAATAAACAATCTGATCCAGGCCTGGACCAGATTAGCATGCAGTTATATGTATCCAGATTGCTGAGTAAACTTCCCTGTGACAGAGGAGAGAGGGGGCTTAAGCATAGAATGAGAACTGTTTCAGGGAACATCTTATTGATACACAGATTCTACCAGCTGAAAACAGCTCATGGGTTAAGTTTTATTTCAGGAGACTGGAGTGTCCTGAGAAAAAGATCAAGTAAAGAGATGCAGTTTAAATAAGTCAGAAATTGGCATCCAAGAAGTTGATAATCTGTTAACATGCAGTTGCTAATATTCACTGACTACTGCTGGAGCCCAGTGGAAGGCAAGGTATGGTGTGGACTCTGTGGGCCAGGCTAGGACCTGGGAGACTGCAGAAGTGCAGGAACATGAGTCTATCCTGTTCTTGGGCTAGAGTCCAATCTGTAGACTGGGCAGAAGGGCAGAAGGGGGTGGTTGCAATCCTGAAAATCAAACAAAGCACTCACTCAAGTTATGTCTGTTGGTTTTGTAACTGAATCCACTTCTCTAATCTGCACTGCTGCTTCACTTTCTGCCACCTCTCCCCACCCTCCCCATGTGTGAACTGTTCCCCCTCCTGCTTGTTCATAACTTTGCCTGCCCTAGGGTATTCAAAGAGCCTCTGGCATCTACACTTGGTGTTTTGTTAATCATTCTAAAGTTCATAGCTGCCAAAAACAAAATCTTCATTGATGTACAACCTCGTTTAATTTCACTTTCAGTCTCTGTCATGTTCTAGTTCACTAGCTTACTGTAAATCTCAGGAAAATTGCTTGTAATCTTTTACCAGCTGCTGCCCTCCCTCTATTTGATGCTGACTTTTGAGAGTTCATGTTTTCAATCAGAGATTTTAGATGGCAGGACATTAAACAGAGTCAATTTAGAGTTCACCTTCTTTCTCCTTTGCTTCCTTTCTGAATAGAAAACTACTGTTTATATTTCTAGGGGGAATTCCTAGACTTGGAACTCTGATCTCTTGATCTGAGAGGTAAAACCTTAACAGACCTAGGCATAAACCTTCAGATATATTAGGACAGTTTTTTTTTCCTCCGAGGCTTGATGAGTCCCTGTGGAGGAGCCAACTGAAGGAAATCATGTTTGGATGATGGCAAGCCTCTTGATTTCTCCCCCTGGAGCCCAGGGGCCAATGATTGCAATAGTTCATTGAGAAACCAAATCTGGTGTTTGACATGACTGGGTCATAACCCATGTAAGTTAAGTTAAGACAGAATATCAGTTGGCATGTGCTGTATTATTTTATCCAGTTTAGGAGTTTCACTGGGACCTGCTCTACTTAAGGACTTGATTAGATGTGAGAAATTCAATATTTATAAAAGAAAAATGGGCTTGGGTGTGCTATATTTATTATGGAGCTCTAAACACTAGCTACTGTACGATATGCCACTTCCCAACATATCATTATTTCTTTATGACAAACTTGTGAGTTACTGCTTTTTCACTGGAAAAGTTTTCATGAAGGCTAATGGCCTTGAATTTTCATAATATAGAAAAATTATTGCACTTCTGAAGTAGGTTAGCTATATTTCTATTTATCTATCAATATCTTCTATCTATATCTATCTTTAAATTGGCATTGTTTGTAATAATAAAGACAACATACAACAAAAATATGTTCATTAGCAGTCAGTAATATACATATGTATGTATATGAATATATGCATATATATTACAATCTCTTTATTCAATTGTATTTTTTACACCAGTGAAAAATAAATGAACGAAAGTGACATACACCAATATGGGTTAATCTTCAAAAATGTAATACAGAAAGAAAAACATCCTCATTATTAGAAGAGATACATAGGATGGTTTCATTCACATAAAGATTTAAAATAAAATAAACAAACTTATTTAGCAATACTTTCATGTGTAGTAAAAATGGCATAAATGTGGATTAATTATCAGAAATTCCGAAGAGGAAGAGTTGGAAATCCAGGTAGAGAGAGATAAATAGTGGGCTTCAAAGGGATTGACAAGTTCCATTAAGACTGGTCTGAGGTAAACATGGTATCATTTGTTATTATAATTGATGAATATAACCTTTTGTAGAAATAGCATTTTCAAAACAGAAAACAAATTAAAAGGCAGGCAGAACTGTGATTTTTGCTCATGTCTATCTGACTCAGTGCTGACTGGCTACAGTGTAGTGGTTGTATGGAGTTTGGGGGTTGGGTGCGAAGACAACCAGGGCTGTCAGGACACTCAGAGGCAGTGGGAATCATTTCTCCTCTTGCAGCCTTTGATCCCTATGTGACCTTCCCCAAGTCTCTTTATCTTTGAACAGCAGTCCCCTTTCTACACATTGTTTCTCCTTTCTCAGGGAACCTGAACCCTGGCAATAATTTTTGGTCCATCTACAATGTGATGGCTATGTATTACAACTTCTGAAAGCTGGTTTAAATATGTATGCATTTTTCTAAGCATATTTGAAAAAAAATTCATTTTAACTGAGTCCATGAGTAGTTTCTGAAAGATCTTGGCAGCTCCTGTAGCGCTAATACCAGACTGGCACACGCCATCTGTTCTGCAGCATTCTCTTCCTTCTCTGTCTGCTGACCAAAATCCTGAACGATTTTTCTTTGTTCACTGAGAACTTTAGTGTATTGCTTACAATATTTCTCTCTATCCAAATTCTGCCCATATTGAGTGCCTACAACAAATTTATTGAATGGCTATAACATCCAAAAGGTGGAGATTGTTATCATGCTTAAGTCTCTTTGAACCTTGACCTTCCTAATTTTATCAAAATTTCTCACTACCTTTCAGCTACTCTTCTCCATAACCTCTATCTAGGGATTATACTCCTTATTTTAATTGACGTGCTCAAATATCTTCTATTTCAGCCTCAGAGAAACTTTAAACAATGACTTCACCACATGCTCAAAATCTGTGACATTATTTTGGTGCTTATTTATCCTATGGTCAATTGTTTTTTGTTTTTATTTTGGTACTGGGGATCGAACTCGGGTCCTTCTGCTTGTGAGGCAGGCAGCGGAACCATTCAGCTAAATCTCTGGCCCCTCCTATGGTCAATTGTAATAATCCCTGGAAATATCTTCACTCCATCACCTCCTTCCACTAACTGTTATGTCTGGGAAAGCTTACAATACATATTCTCATAAGTGGGAAGTGCTCCAAGTACAGAAACCAGTATACAACTGTCCCCATGGAGTAGCTTCAAACCATACCAGCCTCAGGCTGCACACAGCCACCTTCAGCCTGGCCCATTCTCTGGTATGTAAAAACTCCACAGTTTCCTTTCCTTGCTCTCTGAAGCTATTTTTGATTAGATGGAGAGGTCTGCTTTGCTCTTCCTAGCACACTTCATTAAATAAATAACAATACTTTCATATCATTTGGGGGTGTATGTGGCATCTGACACTAATAGTCCTGACATCTAAATGCATTTGTATCTGCAAAGTGGCTACAAAAACTTTATCCTGCAACTAGGTGGAAATGGGCACCTTGGACATGGGTCACACGGTCGGGATTTTGTAAGCAATGATGAATGCATTGAGTTTTTTTTTTCATTAAGTTTACTGGTACATTTTAGGTACACAATACAGTTACACTCATTATTGGGAACTTGTGCCTTTACATAGTATATCGTAATTCTTATTTTTTCCCCTGCCTTCCTTTCAAACCCTCCACCCCTTCCTATTTACAAAGACTTTGTTTCCATTTTTTCCTTTTCTCATATTTTTCCTTTCCCTTCTTTCATTTCCCCTACCCCTCCCATTTCCCCTACCCCATTTAGAACTTTTCTTCCTATTTCACATTATCAATTATACATTTTGATCCTTATTTACACTTTTAGTTTCTCACACCAGGGAAACTATTTGGTATTTACACGTGTGATTTCACTTAAGAATATGGCCTCAATGTGCTATAAATGTCTCTAGTTTCTCCTTCTTTATGGCTGAGTAGTACTCCATTTTATAAAAAAACCCCACATCTTCTTTATCCAGTCTCCAGTTGATGGGCAATTGGGCTGTTTCCAAGTTTTAGCTACTACAAACTGTGCCACTACAAACATGGATGCACATATTTCTCTGTGGTATGATTCCTTTAATTCTTTTGGGACGATAACCAGCAGAGGAATAGCTGGATTAAATGGGATCTCTAATCCAAGTTTTTTTGAGGTATTGATTTGCACAGTGGTTGCACAAGTCTACCTCCCACCACCAACAAAGAAGGGTTCCTTTCTCCCTACAACACTGCCAGCATTCATTATTAGTTGATTTCTTGATAGCAGCCATTCTTTCTGGGTTGAGGTTGCATCTCAGTGTTGTTTTCATCTGAATCTCTCAAATGAGATGTTGAACATTTTTTTATATGTTTATTTGCTGCTTTCACTTCTTTGTCTGAGAAATGTCTGTTCATTTCAGATGCCCATTTTTGAATTGGATCTTTATATTAGGGGGCTCTGATTTTTTTTAAAGTTCTTTATATATTCTAGATAGTAGTCCTTTGTCAGAGGAATAGCTGATAAAACTTTTATCCCTCTTTGTAGGTTGTCTCTTAGCTCTGTTGGTGGTCTCTCTTACAATGGAGAAGGTTTTTAATATGATGAGATCCCAGTTGTTCATTCTTTGTGCTAGTTCCCATGCTACTGAGATTTTGTTCATAAACTTTTCCTATGACAAGGTCTTTGAGAGTTCTACCTAACTTATCTCCCAGCAAGTTTAGTGTTTCCGTTTTAATATTTAGAACTTTAATCCACTTTGATTTTAGTTTAGTGCATGGTGAAAGACAGTGGTCTAGGTTTAATCTTTGTCAAGTTGAAATCCAGTTTTTACAACACCATTTTTTAAAGAGGCTATCTTTCCTCCAATGAGGATGGTTGACTCCTTTCTCAGAGATGAGGTAGCTGAGTATGTCTGGAGTTGTTTCTGGATCTTTGTCTCTATTCCATTGATCCTCAGGTCTGTTTCTTTGCCAGTACCATGCTGTTTTTATCACAATGGCTTTGTAGTGTAGTTTCAAGTTGGGGATTATGATACCCCCAGCCATGTCAATGTTGCTTAGAATTGCTTTTGCTTTTCTAGGTCTCTTCTGGTTCCAAATGAATTTTTGCATGGTTTTCTCTAGTTCTGTGAAGTATATTGTTGGAATTTCAATTGGCATTGCATTGAATCTATATAGTAGTTTTGGAAGTATGGCCATTTTCAC
>NW_004624841.1:6129382-6163020 GCF_000247695.1 Heterocephalus glaber | reverse complement strand
ATGTTCCTCAGCTCCTCTATTTTTTTAATCTGTGTCTGCTCTAGATTTATTAATCATGTCTTGCACTATGGGCACAATCTCTGCTGTTATCTGAGAAATTATTTCTCATTTCATTTTTTCTGGATCCTCTTTCATTGCCAGTTCAGGGTGTCCAGGTTGTTCAGTATCAGATTGTTCCATCTCATTTCCCTTTGGGGTTGTTTTAGGTGATCTGAAAGTCTGGTTTTGAGATTTCTTTTTTGCATGTCTTCTCATTTCAATGGTGGGGGAGACTATATGCTGCTGGCTCCCACATGGTTCACCTCCTTGGCACTCAGTGCAGTGGTACAGCAGGCCTGAAAGTTTCACCTCCTCTGTGCTTGGGGCTGCTCTGCTCCTTGGTGCTGCGTGTGGTGGTACAGTGACCCAGAAGGTCCACCTCCTCTGCACTTGTGGTAGCTGTGCTCCTTGGCCCTGGACACAGTGCTATTGAGGCCTGGAAGTTTCATCCTCTTTGCACTGGGGCCAGCTCTGCCTCTCTACACTGGGAGTGGTGGTACCAAGACCTGGAAAGTTCACCTCCTCTGCACTTGGGTGCAGCTCTTCTCCTTGGTGCTGTGGACTGGTATTTTAATCTTTTAAAGTCACAGAATATTCAGTAAAGTGTTTCAATTATGACTGACTAAATGCTTACTCTTTCACTATGCATTCTTTTCGTATTTCAGGGATACAATTTGTTTTCTCATATTTGATTAATTTTTCCCTCATAATGTCCTTGTCTCTGCCTGAGACCATATTTATATTCTACAGGCAAAAATTCTGAAATTCAAGTAACAAGGGAACATGTTTGTAAATTATACCTTATAGACAATCTTTTGTATTTGTGATGGTTCCTGATTACTTGCTAAAGTTTTATAGTTATGATCATTCTATTACTCTCAATAGATTAGAGAGTCTGTCCTTTGGGAGAAATGCCCAGCATTTGCTACACTGTATGTCCGAGAGTTCTGTACATAGTAAGCTCTTAGTTGTGTAAGAAAATTCATTTCTTTTTCTTTTCTCTCAAACCTCCACACTTCTGTGACCTGATGTCTGGGTTTTTCCCTACCTGACCAATTCTCCAAAACTAATTGAGTGTCTTTCATTTAAATTCAATCTGACACTAACTGGATTTAACTTCATCTCCATAGGTTAAAAGCTCAATTCTACCAGAGTATACCCAGCTTCAGATAGCAATCTCAAATAGTAGCTCCCAGGTTACACACAACTTCTTTCCAATTCAGCTACAATCAAGTTCCTACATTCCCCCACTAGGTTTCATTATTTGTTAGAATGGCTCATATGACTCAGGGAAATACTAATGATTGCTGGTTCATTATAAAGGATACCAATAAACATCCAGATGAAGAGATGCACAGGGCAGGGTCTGGAAGTGTCCCAAATGCAGGATCTTCTGTTCCTGTAGTTTGGGTGCATCAATCTGGGCACATTGAGGTTTTCCGTAGTCCAGAAGCTCTTGAGCTCAGACTTGTAGGGATGTTAGTTGAGGGGCTTGTAATGCAGACATGCTTAATTATTAACTCAGTATTCAGCTCCTGTCTCCTCCCTGGAGGATGAGAATGGAGAGGAAGTTCTACTTTTCTAATCATAGCTTGGTCTTTTAGATGACCAGCACCCATAAAGAAGCCATCAAGAATCAGCTCATTGGAACGAGATGCTCTAAATACCCAGGAAATTCCAAAAAGGTAGAAACTCAATGTCAGTAACATGACAATGATCAGATATGTATTTTTTTTAAATTATATCAAAGTAACACACTAACAATGTCTTTTTAAATTATATCAAAATACACTAAGAATTTATATACTTGTCAATGTTCATTTTAATGATAAAACCATTATTTTAATGTCTGTCACAATAGTAATTCTCTCATTGAACACTACATTACTTAATTTCAGCATTTCTTCAATGATTATAAAGGATTTCTTATGAAGTATACTTACAGACTGATATTTTATGATGTTAATTTGGAAATTTTTCAGTAGAGATTAGTTCATTTTAGATAGGAGATGTCAGCAAGACATCATAAATAGTAAATATTTTTATGATTATCTCCTCAGATATTTTCATGACTGATGCTGAATATAGTGAAACAAAGCTTCTTTGAAAGGCTTAGAATTCAAATAGCTATACTGTGAAGATTTTAAAAACTCTCAAGGTATTTTCCCTTGACATAGACACACCAACTCTAAGCTTTGATACACACTTTTTAAACAGATGAACAAAATCTGATCCTAGAAATGTTTCTGAGCCTTTTAACAAATACCATAATAATTATGGCTATATTTAGAAGAGTCATTTTAAAAAAGATTTACCTAGCACATAGAAGTATAGTAATGCCTCCATTCATGAACACTTCTGTTTGCAAACAGTTTGGTTTACAAACAAAATCGTTCAGCAAAATTTTGCTTCTGTTCCCAAACTCCCCATCAGGTGACAAACACAACCACAGCCATCTTCCTCACACAAACAATCATAGTCATCTTCCCTCAAATTGTAAAACAAATTAAGTTCATAAACTGAGATGCCACAGTAAAAGTTACTCAAATAAATCCCCTTCAAATAACATTACAAGTTAAATAAAGTTTTGTAGCCTTTGCACAAAAAAGTTAAAACATTAAATAAATGTCCAGTCAGGAGTTAAGAGCTAGAATCCTATAACGTGGTGCTTCAATTTAATTTGCAAATAATGCAAGAAAAATCAAGATTTAGGGATAAAATATGATGTAGCCTGTGGTTGGTTAATTGTACCAATGGACCTAATTAATATTGTGTTCTTGTCCATATTTTTTGTCTTAGAGATGTGTAATCCATTCCCATTCAGACCCTGGGTTTTCTTCAGCTAATATAATGTGGCAGAACAGACAAAAAATAGTGCTAAAAATTTCACATTCTTCTACTTGAATTCTTCCCTTTTTTTGACGATCTCTGTCTTCTGCCCACACTGCATGAACTGACACCTGGAGGAGGGGACATATGAAAACAACCAACATGGTTCAGATGACAGTCAATGTCTAGAAGCAGATGCAGTCTTGCTCAGGCAAGGTGAAGTTTGTGCAGGTTTATAACACTCCTTGAGCCCAGTAGAGCCTTGCAGCTAAGTCTGGTCAATATTTCCAAACAATAGAATCATAAACTAAAAGACTGGTTGGTTATTGAAGCCCATAAATGTAGTAGATTGTTATATAGCAGGAGCTAACTGTTACATGATATTGAGAGTTATGGACTCTGGATATGTTTGATTCTAAAACTTATTTTCTCATCTATAAACACACTGCCATATCAAATTTTTGTGAGACTTAAATTTGTAGATGGCATATTGCATTATATACAATTAATCAATAGGAATTACTATTACTACTACTATTGTTCTGGAGGTTATATTACTACTGCAATGGCCAATTTTACTATTCCCATTAGCCAAGAGTTATAATAGTAATATTTATAAAGCTAGGGAAGCATACAGAGAATAGAAACTTATCTGTCCCTTTTAGGTGCCCAGGGAAGGCTGAGGAGGTAGTCATATATGAGTTGTTTTGAAGGGTTTTTCAGATGCGGAGAGATATTGATGAATGTTTGGAAAAGGCTAGCTTCTGATTATGAAGAAATTAATAAATGGATTTGTGTAATGTTTCACTTGTTGAAGCATTTTCAGAAACAATAGTTTATTTGATAGTCATAGAAATCTTTTACACCAGAAGATTTTATCTTAATTTTATTCTTTAGAAATGATAATTCTAGGTTTTCATGAGTTATTTTCAATTATTCAGGTTGAAAATGAAGCTTCCCTTGAATCTCAGCCTTTTTTTTTTTTTCTTGGTACACGGATTGGACTCAGGATCTTGTGCTTGCCAGGCAGGTGCGATGCCACTGAGCTACATCCCAGGTCTCAATCTCAGCCTTTTGACTTCAACAAAATGTGGTTTCTCGTATATCAAAATATTTCTTATATCACATTGTTTCCCTAAATCAATTAGAATTATTGAAAGTTTATAAAGAAAACATTTAGACTATTAGTATGCCTATGAAAATATGTCTTTTAACTCAGAATATACTCTTTGCACCTTTGGATTTTTCTAAATATTTCATAGCTATACAGAGAAGTTGTCACTGTAATTAATATTGAGAGTTTATCTCACATTCATTTTATATTGTGTGTGTGAGAGAGAAAGAGAGAGAGAGGGAAGGGGAGGGCAGAAGGGAGAAAGAGGAGAGAAAAAGAGAGAGAATACATCCTATAATAAGTCTTTTTCACATCACATTAAAACTTTCTAACTGTAAGAATACATTGCTTAAAGTACTGGGAGTTTAAAATGGAAATACAAAAGAGTTTTAACTACTTTCATAGGCCCAAGGAAAGATTTAATTTCATTTCTGACAACTAGGAAAACCTTTCTGCTATGTAGCAAAGACCTATCTCTTGATAATTTGGGATGTGACCTGTGACTGAAAGCTAAATAGAAGGGCATAGTTGCATCCCTTTAACATATTTGTACAGATTTAAGCCTCATGGAGGTACAAAGTCCAGCTTCCAATGTCATTATAAATCAGAATTTATCTGGTTTTGTAGTTTAAAAATGACATTTTACAAGGCATTATTTACTCGTCTGCCTTCAGGCTAACAGTGGATCTTATGGAGTCATAAATTTTGTCAAAGCTTTGGCTTATTAACAGTCTCTAAATTATGCTAAGTGTACTGGGTTTATAGAGATTACTATGGCATTATGCTTCAGTGAGTCTCCAGGATAAAAGTTTTAGTTCATTTTCTGTTTCTATAACAGCATGCCTGAGATTGGGTTATTTATAAAGAAAAAAGGTTTATTTAGCACATGGTTCTGGAAATGGTTCAGTCAAAGATTGGTAGCTGGACCTGGTGAAGACCTCGTGCTGCATCAAGTTATGGAAGGGTGAGCAGGTGCATGGGGAAGAAGTAACAACTTGAGAGTAGATTTACTTTGTAACAACTGCTCTGGTGGTAACTAATCCAGTCCCTTGAGAGCAAGAACTCATTCACCCAAGAAAGACATTAACCAATATTAACCAATTCATGAGTTCTCTGCCCCATGATCAAAATATCTCTCATGCAGCCCCACATACCAACACTTTTGCACTGAGGCATTAAAGTTTGAACACATAAACTTTTTGGGGGACACAGTCCCCACTCCCTGCACTAGCCTACAGGAGCTGGGCTAGAGAGTTGTGATATACAGCTGGATTGATAAAGGCGCCATATTCACTTGGGTTTTGAAAATAATCACCAATTTTTGTAGTCTGGGTTCCATAGGCTTATTATCTAAGTAGCCCATACCTTGTTTCTGAGTTCAATTCTACATATTAATGTCTTACCACTTGAAAGGCCCATATTCACCACAATTTCACCATAAGCCAGTGGTCCTTGACCTTTCTAGTAGCAGGGACTAGCTTCCAGGAAGACAGGCTTTCTATGAAGGGGTGTGTGTGGGAGGGTGGTTTGGGGATGATTCAAAGAGCATGCCACTTAGATCCCTCACATGCATAGTTCACAGTTGGATTTGAGCTTGTCCAGGAGAATCAGATGCTGACACCAATCTAGTAGGAGGAGGAGCTTAGTGATAATACAAGCAGTGGGTTGCAGCTGTAAACACAGATGGAGCTTTGCTTGCTGGCCTACAACTTACCTCCTGCTGTGTGTCCTGGTTCTTGAAAGGCCCCAGACTGGTACTAGGATTGAGGACTCCTGACATAAGCTAATTGATTTTTTTGATAAGAAAAAGATAGACTACTCAAAAAAATGAGCAAAGGCTTTGATAAGCCATTTTACAAAGCACAGCAATCAAATGGCATTTATCATATGAAAAAAGTGCTCATTCTCACTAGCAAATCAGGAAAACACATATTAAAACCATAATGAGATATGATCACATGCACACAACCCTGATAAAACTAAAAGGAATGGCATTGCTAAGTGTCGGTGAGGATTTGGAGCTTTGGGAACTCATGTACTTCAGTAGGAGTTTAAGTTTTGGCAGCCACACTTTGGAAAAGTGTTCATTGTTTTTTGCTTTAGTTTAAGATATTTTATAGTTCAATAATCCCACTTCCAACAAAAATACATATACACACGCAACAAGATACCTGGCATAGAACGTGCATAGTATTCCAAACTAGGGATTACTCAAGTAGCTATCAACACTCTATATTGTGTTACACAATGGAATCTCATGCAGTCGTAGAAATGAACTTGCTATACACACCAGCACGGATGAATATCACACAGATAATGTGCACAGCAGAAACCAAATACAAAACAATTTACTGAACTTTTTTATTAGTATCAACTCCAAAATAAGAAAAACTCCACTATTAAGATAGAAATAAGGGCCGCAGTTACATTCAGGAAACAGAGAGACCAAGTGATTAAAAAGGGATACCAGGAAGACCCCTAGGGGCTTTGGTCGTGGGGATACACATTTGCTTTGTGGCAGCTCATTGTGACTCTCAGGATGAAAATCTTTAAAAAACCCTCTCTCTTCATATGAAAAATTATTTTAATAATAATCACATAATCAAGAAAAATCCATATTTTCTGGATTCATCTTTAGTTTCATAAGAACTAAAAGAGAAGAGTAAAATTCAACTAATATTACAGTTTACAGTTTGCTCTCTATTTTACTGTTACATTTTAGCACAGAATTGGCAAGTAGTCACATAGAACAATGCAATAGAATAATGAATATTTTGTTTCTTAATTTTTACAGGTATTATATGGTCATGGTTTGTTTTGAATAAACAATGTCACACACTGGAGGCTTAAGCTGTACCCAAAGCAAATCTGTGAGATTGGTAGCCATTGTATTACTTTTCTAGGGCTGCCATAGACAAACTGCTGGGTGGCTGACACCAGTGAAATTTAATTTCTCACTGATTTGGAAGGTGAGAGTCCAAAGTGTTAGCAGGAGAGTTTTTTCCAAGGCCTCTCTGCTTGGTTCACAGATGACACTTTCTGGCTTTGTCCTCACCTGGTCTTTCCTGTGTGTGTGTGTGTGTGTGTGTGTGTGTGTGTGTGTTCTACTGTCTCTGTGTGTCCTGTCCTCATCTCCTCTTATCAAGATGCCAATCAGAACTGGGCATGGTCTCAGCCCCCTGGGAGGCTGAGGCAGGAGGATCACAAGTTTGATATTACAACAAGGCAAGCCCTTATGTCTAAAGTCAGTGCAGACTGCTCCAATCTCTGCTATGGAATTTTTGATATAAGCTTTATGCAAACTTATATTTTTGTGTTACACTCAGATATTAAAAAAATGAACTGTCAACTTTGAACCTCGATAGGTCACAGTTAAGATTTTCCTGTCTATTAGCTGTGGATCCTGGGCAAGTCTCATCATTTTCATTCTTCTGTTTCTTATTTATAAAATAACTATTACACAGTGTACCTCGTAGTACCATTGCAAAGATCGAAATGAAATCATATCTGAAAAATACTTATTAGAGCAGCAGACATTTAATAAAATGCCCACCATGGTGAAAATGAAGTAGAGAATTCCAGTTGTAGCCTTTGAACTTGTTTGCCTCATTCCCTTGTGACTAGCACTATTGGTGATAAGAAGATGACCTGTGTCTGTGGCATTTAGGAATAGACAACCAAACAGGAAAACATAACAGTATATTTTGCTGTGTCATGCTGCTAGGAGGCATAGGACTGCTACAGGACTGCTGTAGAAGAACTGATAAGGGAGCAACTAAGTCACTGGAACTGTCAAGAAAGGCTTTCCAGAGAAGATTCACTTGAGCTTGACTTTGGATCCTGCAAACAGATGATGAAAAGACAGGACCAGTGCATAGCTACTGTGTTGCTACCTATAGGGCAGTGGTTCTACTTTGAGGATTCTTTTTCCCCCCTCAGAAGACATTTACCCATGTCTACAGACACTTTTGATCATCAAAACCATGGGGAATGCTTCTGGGATCTGAGTGGGTAGAGATGTTTAACAGGATGGCCCTAAACAGAGTCTTTTCCTGTCTATAGTGCTGACTTTGAGAAAGCTTGCTACAAGAATTATTTGGGAGAAACATAAAAAAGAAAATATAAAATATTCATTAGTGAGTGTTTATACTGTATTTCATTATTTTGAAAGCACCATTTGGCCTAAGTGGTGGAAGGCTTGCTTTTCAAAGTGTACCTCAAACTTGTAAGCAAACAGCCACAGTCTGACCATGAGGCAGGACTGCAGTGGGGAGCCCCGTCCCTACACATCCAGGTCACCTGGCTTGGCAGAACAGTTTCCAGGGACAGCAGTGGATGATGGGAGATGCTACCACAGAGAGGAGCATCTGGGGCAGAGACACATGCGGCCTGGGCTGATGTCTGGTTTCTTCAGAGTGCAGAACAAATGGATGCTTAGAATCAGAACAAGAAAATAATCCTTAAATGATTAGAAAGCATATGGGACATGAAAAGGATAAAAACAAGACAGAGAAGGCTGCAATAAATAGAAGTCACAAAATCACCGCTACTATTTGCTGTGTACTATTTAACCAACTTCAATTTATATTTTATTGATCATCCTTCTGCTTTTCCTTTGGGTTATTTTTATTAGTTTCTTGCTAAAAAACAATTAGATCATTTCTTTGATATCCTTTTATGCTCAATAATAAAAGCATTTGAAGTTATGGATTTTCCTCTGTTTACAGCTTTGTCAGAATTCTATATTACTGTTTGATTTACAATTTTGAACAAGAGTGATTTTAGAGACTGTTTTAATATTTTTGTGATTCTTATTTAAAAATTGGTGGTGTTTTACCTTTTGTTTTTAATTTCTATGCCATTTCCAAATAAATTACTAACATTTGGAATTTGAGATTTTCCTTTTATTTCTGTTGATTGTAAAATATAATGTGGCTCTTTTAGAAGAAGATATATATATCATTTATAAGTAACATCTATATTTTACACACATAAAACATACTTTTATTTACAAAAAGTTTTACTTTTCTAAAGCCAAGGAGAGTGTCTCAAGTTTTCTACAATGACTCGATTGGGCCAGTTTCTGTTTCTTAGAGATAGTGCCTTATCTATTTAAAAGGTGGTAACTATTGTCATTCTATTATTTAGCAAAATTTAAAGCAAAAAATATGAAAAATGACAATGAATATTTTAAGTTAAAATTTCATTATTAATATATATCTTTGTGGTTGGTGACTTTTGGCTTTTAATTGAAAAACAAATTTGTACCTGAACTTTCCAGTTAAGCTCAAGAAGTTAGAGTACCTTCCTGTCAGCCTCCTTTACACCACCTTGCCATTTCTGTACTACAATTATTATTATTGGTTTGTTTTACTTGATTTGTTTCATTTAATTCTTTAATTCTTAATCAGTTTGTTTTGTTTAATGAATTTTTAATATTTATTTTCCTTCACTACCGTGTGTTCTAAGAGGATCAAAGTCACAGCTGTCTTGTAAGCTGGTGTACCACCAAGTCTTAACAAAGTCCCTGTTGTGAATACACAGTGTCACAATAATTTTTAAAAATAAATGGATAATTGAATGAATGAGTAGAATGACTGCTGTTCATTTGCTACAATAAAGTCAGAAAAGTAAACATACGTTTTAGTTTCCAAGCATTCCCAGGCATCTACACTTTATTAGAGTCTTTGACTCTAATAAATAACTCAGACTCTGTGGTTGAGGCTTTCCTTTCTCCCATAGCAGCTCCTGAATGTTGCAATCCCTTTCCATAATCCAGTCCTGCTCACATGGCGATGGCCAGGAACTCTTACTTAGGGCTGTGATTCCTGCAGAATGGAGAGAGAGTTTTCAGCCCACTTGACTAATGAATTGATCTCAGAAAGAGAGTCTTGGCCTCTGCAAGTAATACCTGTTTTTTTCTCTGATGGGTCCTTGTGGATCTGGAAAATGGCCAGGGTCACAGGAATGAGGGAGAAGGAAGCACACAGAGTTCATGGAATGTGCCAGGCTCTGGGCAGGGAGCTTCACTCTGCCCTCCTGCCATGTCTATTTTGAGGTTAGGGCTATCACTTTTGATTTGTCCTCTGTCTCCTGGGACTGGCACTGAGATCTTCTCACAGACTTATTGCTCAATAAATGGCTGAGCCACTTCTGGAATCAAGGCTTACAAACAAATCTGAAACATGAGCTGGCAGGCAGAATCATGACTAAGTTCTTCCCAGGAGGAAAGATGTGTATACTCATCTACTCAGAAATCCCATTTCCTTATTCAGCTTCCACTGAGCTCAACTGAAGGTTGTTGTCTCCAGTCTCTTTGCAAAGAAGCTGAGATAGTACAACAGCATGCATGGTACGGAGCTGACATAGAGGCAGGGCCTCTGTCAGCTTCTTTCTAAAAGAAGAATATGCAGGTAGCTCAGGGAAGGTGGGTATGAGATTGTGACTTTTGAACTACACCTTGAGAGACATTTACATTTTCCTTGTTTTTGTTCAGGAGCAGAAAGGGAGTAACACAAGGTGTTCAAGGTCTTTTGGGAATTTGTGTGTAGTTTGGGGTGGAGTGATAGGGAATAGAGGCGCAGAGTGGGCCAGTGAAAGGCAGGGATGCTGCCCACAAGACAGAGAGAGCTGAGAAAACCTCACAAGGCAAGGCAGCAAGTGATGGAGTGGAACAACAATATTTAGAGCTCACAGAAATGGATGAAGTAGCCCAAACCCTGTGAATTGGGGAAAACTTCAGTGAGGTGAGAACACTGAACCTTAGTCTTAATGGTTTCATCTTAATCTAAACAAAGAGCTAACACTTTATACGATGTAATGTGTGTTCTGTGGTTCTACATATTGCACTCTGTTCCATTCTTTTCTACTCTATTCTACATTTTTGCATAATCTTCCCAGATAATTTATATAGTAAGCACTGTCATTTTCCCTCCTTTTGAGAGGAGGAATCTAAAGCACAGATAGGTCAATAAATTGTTGGGGGACACACAGAGTTGAAGTGTAAAGTTAGGACTCAAATCTAGTTTGTTTAGGCTCAAATGGTGAACTCTTCACAAGCAGAAAAACTGGTTGCAGGCCAGAGTGACATATGGCAGACTTCTGCCTTCAAGTCCAAGGCTGAAGGAGTCTGAAATCCCTCAGAATATCCATACAAAATGTTATGCACAAATGTTATGTCTTTATTGAAATAAATTTCTGAGATGTTTTCAGAACTGTTCTCAAAGGCACTATGGCCAGAAGACAACAAAAAAGAAGCTGCATGAATGAAAATACAGAATGGCCCAGAGGGGAGGTAGGAAATGTGAGGAGGTGGACACCTTCCTGTGGTCAAGGTGAGAATTTACATCTGAAGGGTGCTGTAGGGAAGGACAAGCAACATGCTGAGAACAGCCATCTGGGTGTTGGCTTGACACCCACAGTCAATCCTAGTGTCCCCAGCTAACAATAATCCACCCAACACCAGCAGAGGTCATTCTGTGACCAAATGAATAGAGATAGAGAACTCCCTTGGAAGTGTACTGGGCACAGACCAGAAATATTACTTGCAAATACTAGCAGTGACCAGCACACCCCTCTCCCGTCAATCCTGGAGTGGCAATTGCTCTTCCACCAAACCCAGCTTCAGCCCTGCTCTGTTCCTCCCTAGTTTCAGATCAAAGATATTATTAGGACAGTCAATCATTCATTTCCCTACTTCCTGCCAGTCCCTAACTCATGCCAGACTCCACATTCTTTGGACAGATTCCCACACCACAAAGCACAAAGCCAGATATCATAAATCTCCCTACTGACATCCTGTGCCCGAGACCCCATCTTCCTCACTGTGTACAATCTCCTTGTTGCACCATGTATGTAAGTAACAACTTTGTTTGATGACAGTGTTTCTTGGGAGACTCTAGTGAGCTTCCACCTACATTCTCATTCATCGTCTTTGTCTTGCCTCATAGCTTCTCTGTAGAAAGCAGAAATATCAGAGATCTTATTTTGTAGTTCTGAACACCCAAAGTTAGCCAGAATAAATGGCTCGTCCAAATCTAGATAGATGATAAATTCACAAAACATGAGTCAAAACCCAGAGTTCTAACTCTAAATCTCTAATCTTACCCCTAAGATGGTGAAGCTTAAGCAGATACTATCCAAGGTAAGAATATAGCATAGTCAACCTGGTGGGAAGGTAAAGTTTGTCCTCCAACAAGCTGTAATGTAGCTCGAAGCAAACCAGAAGAGAGTCATATGTCATCATGGCTAAAGCAATCTTATTTTGTCTCAAAATTAAGAATACCCAGGCTCTGAAAAAGATGGAACATGGCTAAGATCACAGGTGGTACACTGGACAGCTGTTGTTCCAACCTCGGTTAGACTGACCTGAAATGCAGGATGCAGGAGGGGACAAAAAGCAAGGTAGTCATTTCCAGAGGTTCAGAGAGATGGCCTTCTGTGCTTCTCCTTGGGTGCAGTGGGCATCTTCAGTGGGAAGGGTGGAGGCAATGCTGGATAGAGTCAAGGTGTCACAGGAATGTGCCCACACCGAACCTATGGGTGTAGGCACCAGCAAATCATAACCACACAGGAGAGTTTGGAAAGCATTTTAACTTCCTATTAAGAGCTTAGCTCTGTGTTTATCAAGATTTCTACAACCATCACTCAGTATTTTAACTATTTAAACACTGGAGTGTTCCTAAAATGAAAATGAGATTATATGTCCTCTTTCCATGGTTACCTCAGAGGAAGATGGCATCAGATGAGGGGACACAACCTCAGGAGATGTGAGCACTAGAGATGCAGGCTGGCCTGAAAGATATAAGTAATAGTGGGCAACAGATAGAGATGTGGAGAATGTACGAGAAATTGGGGCAAGATCCAACAGTTGATGAGGTTTGAAGGTTGGGATAAGATCTTTGGGAGAAATGTCCATCTTGAGAATTCCCCATTGCAGTTGTCACCCAAGAAATAGTGTGGGAAGCAGTGTGACAGACGCTGGGCTATGAGGTCTATGTCTTGTTACCATGGCATCTTCAGAAATGTGAGATAAACCATAGTCTTCAAAAGTGCAAGGGAAATCAACAAAATGGATTATGTTCATGCTTTGGTTTGTGTCAGCTCCGGGTGCGGAGGCCTGTAGGTGGATGAGTAACTCAAGAGAGCTGAAAATTAGCTAGAAGGAACAAGAGAGTTTGTGACCTTAGAAATCTACATTAGCACTGACCTTGGATGTCCCCTACCATAGGAGAGGTAGCATTAGATCCCTTTGACATAACTCTTATGGCAGACTGCAACCCAGTTCCTGTAAGGACAATAACTTGTCAAATCTGATTTTATAAAATGAATTTCTTGTGCATTAGAAAAAAACTACAGAAAATGTGAAACGTCTAGAAAAGAAAATATATACAATGCCAAATGGAATGAACTCAGATCAAATAAACACTCCAGTGGAAAATGAACAAAATATAAGGTAGGAATAAATAAATGCAAAAGAAAAATGGAGAAAAAAGCCATGAGAAAAAAATAAGTTGCTCAAACTCATCTATATTATAGGGATAAAATTTGAAAATGTTGCACACAGGTAGAAGAAGAGGTTAAAAAGAAGTGTAAAAGGGCCTGGGATTTAGTTCAGTGGCTCTCCTGAGTTCGATCCCTGGTACACCCCCCCCCACCACCAAAAAAAGTGTAAGATTCATGGCCAGCAAAAATGTGAGGAAATGGCATCCCCAAGGACTGTAGCAGGTCTTGGTATAGACTTGGTCCTACAAATTTAGTACTTGTGTGTCAAAATGAAATTGTCATGATGCATGATAAAGAGGAAAGGTTTTCTTTCAGGCTTGGAGGTCAGTTTGGGAGAAGCCCCTTACAAACCAGGGGTGTGGCTGCTGGGATATTTACACAGCCTAAGAGCATAGGAATTCCTTTTCACTCAGGGTCTTCCCCAGGGAGAGAGGAGGAAACTGAAGCTCTGGCAAGGGAGGTCCACCATTTGGTAATAAGCAGACCCTGCCTGGGGTACGTTGCGTACTAAGGGTGGGCACCCTCAGCTTTTCTTCCATTTCCTCTGGATGGTGTACCCCAGCACTGGACTGGTCTTTGCTGCCTAGAGGACCTCTTCTCAGGGCCCTGGGGTCTGGCTTCTCCCTCAAGTTTGAGTCATACTCTTCTCCAGTAGGAGGAGTAATCTGGGCTCCTGGCTCTGCTTGTCCACTGTGCTCTGGACAGAAAGCTAGTCAAGCAGGGTGGGTGAGGGGTGGGGGCCTCTTGACCTGTTCCATCTCCACCCTTGGGAAGACAAAAGCCCTGGAAGCCGTAAGGCCCCTCTCACCATTGAGCCCCACCTGCCCTCTCAGCTCCCTGCGCTCATCTTTGGAATGCATCTCCAGATAATCTGTCTTCCTCAATGGCTCTGGTTTTCTACAGTTTCTCATCTTCACTTGTAGATTTAACCCCACCCCCCTTCCCCTTACAAAAAAACAAAACAGAGCACCACCAATAACAAAACAAAGCAAAACACAAAACATGAACTTCACATTGCCTTGTAACGAAATAATTGGCTGTTGAGTTTTGGCATTAAGATCTTCCGAATTTCTGAGTCCTAAAAATATTTTAATTTGTCTCCACCTCCTTTGTGTTTCTCTTATTTGACTGCCAATGATTTGGTCCTGAGAAACTATGGAGGTGAGAAGATGGGGCCAGAACTACTTTCAAGATCTGAAAGAAAAGAACTGTCAGCTTGCAACCCTGCACCAGCAAAAGCATCGTTCACAAGTGAAGGGAAAGTCAAGACCTTCTCAGGGCAGAAAACCTCAGAAATTATCAGCAACCTTCCCTAAAAGGATGGCTAGAGGAAATTCCCTAATCAGAAAGGAAATGATGGATAAAAAATCTGCGAACAGCAGGAAGGAAGAACAAGGGAGGGAAAGAGCAAAACTACAGTGATGACAATCAACTTTCCTGGTCTCTTGAGTTTTCTGAATTAAGTCTGACATTCAAGCAATAATTCAAGCAATAATCTGATGTCATTCTAAGTGTATGTGGGGGGAGTATTTGAGACGATTATAATATAGACGGGGTGGGTAAGGGCTAGAAAGTGAGATAAGGTTTCTATGCTTGACTTAACTGGTAAAATGGGAATCTCAGTAGAGTTTGCCAAGTTATAGGATACCTAAAGCAACTGGTAAGTAAAGTACACAAAGGATATACTAAAAATAGTACAGGTAAATCTGGATGGCATTCTAAAGAATATTCAAGTAACCAATTAGAAGGCTTGAAATATACAATTTTCAAATTTTAAAATTTGAAAGAAAAACAGAGCAGAGAACAAAAAATGAAGTGACAGATCCTAAGCAAACATACCATTGTCACCAAAAACAAACAAAATCACTCTTGATGATGAGGCTATGCCAAAGGACAGAAGTACAAACTTAAAGAGTTCCCCAGTGCACGCAGTTGGATTCATATGGGACACACACACACACACACACACACACACACACACAGAGGAATATTGTGTCATAACCCACAGCATAAAATAAACATCTATGCATTCATATGGATATAAATAATTATTGAATAAATAAATAGTAAAAGGGAAGAGACAAACCTTTGTTGCAGAAAAACTGCAAATAGTTTATGTAGATATTCCACCCTTAAGGAAATGGAGCATAACTCCTCACTGCTTAAATATGAGGGGCACATACTTCCTTTCAAGGAATAGAATGTGGTAGGAGTGGATAGTGAGGAAAAGAACAGTTTTATACATGAGAATCCTGTAAGCACTTTGTAGGTGATCAAGCCTCACATTAATAGTGAGTCACACTGACAACACATGCAGCTGGTAAGTCGTGATGAGAATGGTATTCATTTCTGTGGTTTTCCTCCCCTAAACTCACAATTCAGACTAATATTGAGAAGCACATCAGACAAACTCAAGCTGGGGGACAGTCTATGAAATATCTGATTGTCCTTTGGATACCATCAAAAATATTTAAAAAATGAAAGTTTGAGAAACTGATATAGTGAAGAGGAACCTAAGGAGTATAACAATTTAATTATTCCTAGAGAGTATCCTGTAACAGAAAAAGGGAGTAGGTGAAAATTAAAGATATCTGGATAAAGAATAGACCTTATTCAATGTGTACCAATGTAATAATGTACCAACATTTATTAGTTGTGGCAAATATATCATACTAATGGAGGATGCTAATAAATGAAACTAGGTGTGAAATAAATACAATATCTTCTTCTGTTTTTTTTTTTTTTGGTACCTGGGATCAAACTCTTGTCCTTGCAGTTGCAGGGCAGGCAGCAGAACCACTGAGCTAAATCCCTGGGGTCATATTTTTTAAATATAAGACTATTCTAAAATTAAAGGTTTACTAAAAATTAAACCGGCAGAGATGTTAAACCATGTAAATAAGCAATAAGTGTATGTGGTTTAAATGTACCAAATATAAGACAGATCAAAAGAATATATAAAAATTACCATCTATGTGCTGTTTTAAAGAAACTCACTCCAAATATCACAATATAGCTAAAGTAAATGAACCAAAAAAGGTACATCATGGAATCCTCAATCAAAAGAAAAGTGTTGATATTAAAATCAGATAAAGTAGGCTTTAGAGCAAAGAAAATTATCAGAGATAGAGAGGGATATTATATGATGAAAGAATGATCAGTGTATCAAGAAGATAGTAATCAATGTACTGCCACCTAATATCAGGAATAAAAACTATGAGAAGCAAAAAGTATTATAACAAGGAGTAAATAGACAAATCCACAGTTATACTTGAAGAACTTAACATCTTCCCTCAACATCTGATTAAACAACTAACCAAAAAAGCAGAAAGGATACAGAAAAATTCAATACCACAACCAACCAACAGGACCTAATGGACATTTATAGAATACTTCACACAGCCAGAGTAGAACACGCAATCTTTTTACAGAACATGTACCAACATAGATGATATCCTGGGACACAAAACAAACATCAACAAATTTAAAAAGATTGAAATCATAGGGAGTATTTTTTTTTAAATCATAGTTAAATCAAACTAGAAATCAAATAGTGGAAGATAGGGCCAGGGATTTTGCTCAGTGGCGCCACACCTGCCTTGCAAGCGCAAGGTCCTGAGTTTGATCCCTGGTACTGGAAAAAAAAAATAGTGGAAGGCAATAACAAATACATTTGGGAAATAAACACCACCCTACACAAAAATCCATGAGTCAAAGAAGATATCTTAAAGGAAATAAAAAGTACATTGGACAAAATGTAAATGAAAATAAAACATATCAAAATTTGGGGGCTGAGCTAAGCCAAGGCTGAGAGAGAAATACCAATACTAAATGCTTACATTATAACATAATGAAATTCTAAAATAAATAGTCTAAATGCCACCTCAAAAAACTGGTAAAAGAAGATCAAAGTAGTTACAAATCAAATGGAAGGACAGAAATAATGAAGATAAAAGCACAAATTAATAAAACTGAAAAAAATAGAAAAATTAACAACACAAAAAGCTGCTCATTTGAAAAGATCAGTAACACTGACAAACCTTTAGCAAGACTGAAAAATATGCAAAATACCAACATAAAGAATAAAAAAGAATAAAATAGTAAATATCTCCATCAATTAAAAATACAGAGAGATAAAAACTACAAAATTTATATATATATATGTAAAGAATGGTAAGGAAATACTATGGCCATTTGTGAACATCTACAAACATCCATCCAACAACTTGGAAAAATGTTTCAGTTACTTGACAATCACAAACTACCACCTCATAAAACATTAAATGGATAATTTGAATAGCACACTTATGAAAATTAAATTCACAATTAAAAATGAAATCATAAATGGTTTCAATAGAAGAATGATAAATTCACTCTTTAAGAAAAGTTCAAAAAAGAATGAACACCAATTCTACATAGTCTCTTCCAGAAGTAAAAATGAATATTTCTTAATTCATTTTATGAGACCAGGAGAACATGATATCAAGCAACATAAGACAAAACAAGAAAACCACAGATTAATAAATCTCATGAAAAAATCATGCAAGAATTTTTAACAAAACATTAGTAAGATAGCAACCTGTACAGAGAATTATAAACCATTCAAGTACGCTTTATTCCAGAGATGCAAGATTATTTCAATACTTAAAAATAAATCAATGAAACTATGATAATAGGCTGAAGAAGAAAATAAACATATTATCAAAAGATAGAGCATTTGACAAAATTCAATACACATTTATGACAAAATGTCTCAAAATATACAAAGGCAAATTTCCTAAATTTGATAACAAATATATACAAAAACTCTATAGTTAGCATCATAATTACTGTGACTACAATTGGAAATACATCATTGAAAGATTTTTGCTTTGCTCTTGCTATATTTCAAAAATAATTTTAATTTAAGTCACAAGGTTTTTGGCTGATATTTCAAGAGGTTAAATTTATAAATCTTGGTTTTGAATTATAAGTTTTTCTTATAAAACAAATGTTTAATTCTCTGGCATTAAAAACTTACCTTCTACATTTTCTCTGAAGGATTTCATCCTTTTGTCTTTCATGTTTAAGGCTTTGATACTTTGGAGTGATAATTGAGCATGCTATAATCCAATTTTGTCTTTCCCTTTGGTTAAACAATAGTATCAGCAGTAATTACTAAATGGCATCATCCTTTCCATGTAATGTCCCTCTGTCATTGATAAAGTGTCCCAAACTTCTGTTCTAAATAAAATTTTTATATAGGTGCCAATATGAAGAGACTTTGTCTAAATTTTGTCTGTATTGTAGGCTTTGTTGATATTAATGTATCTTGATATATGGGAAGATGAGCATTCTGACTTATTTGCTATCATATCCAATATATTTTTCCATCTCTTTCATATATATATATATAAAAATATTTTTTTCACAGTAAAACCCCGGATTGGCTTAGATCTATACAGCCATGTGATAAAAATTGACCTCTCTGTAATATATTCTGTATTTGTATTGAAAAGTAAAATATTCTTCCAATTTATGTCTTATTAATGTCCTTAATAAAATGTTATAGATTTTTTTCATGCTGTTTTTCACACTTTTTCCCTGGTAGTATTTCTATCTATTTATTTGATATTGTGGCTATCAATATTTTTTAGGATTCATGTTTTGTATTTTATTTTTGCAAAGGGATCTAAAAAGTTTATCTCATAGAAATAGAAATTAGAGTAGTGGGAAGCAGAGTTTTGATCACAGAGGATATAATTAAAGTTAGACAGAAGGAATAAAATTCCAGAAATCTATTATACAAGGTGGTTATACTTAATTGTATTCTTTTTTGGAGAGGGTACTGGGGATCAAATTCAGGACCTTGCACTTGAAAGGCAGGTGTGACATCACTGAGATAAACCCCCTGCACACTGAATTGTATTCTTAAAAAAAAACAAGAATGAATGACACTATCATCACAAACATGATAATTATGTTAACACATTTGTTAATTAGATGAATCTAATGATTCCACAATGAATATATACTTCACAACATCATAAAAAGATGAAAATATATAATGTTATCTACGAATTTTTTAAAAAGCTAAATAAAATTTTAAAAATAAATTACTATTCTGGAAATGGTGGCATACATCTTCTTTCAGCACTTGGAATGCTAAGGGAGGAGGATCATGAGTTTGAAGTTACCCTTGGCTACATAGTGAGTTCCAGGCAATGTGTACTACAAAGTCAGATCCTGTATCAAAATAAAAAACAAAGACCAAAAAAGTTTACCCTCTAAGATTATGAAAAATATAAAGGAATATCTGACTTGTAACTTTTATGCAGCATGATACTAGATAGTCTAACCAGTGCAAAAAAGCAAGAGAGGAAAATAAATGATATATAAATTGGAAAGAAAAAATAATACTGTCCCGGCTTACTGATGATATGAGTACAAACAAGAGAATTATTCAAACTCCTAGAACTAGTAGATAAGTTCAGCAACATCTCAGTAGACAAGATCAATATACAAAAATCAACAAGATCCCAATGATGAATGTAACTGTATTGTATACCTAAAATGTGCAAATAAACTTAATGGAAAAAATTAACAGTATTTCTTATTCTAGCAGTGAATCTGTTAAGACTGAAATTAAAGTCTCTTTTAATCACCAAAAATATGTAGAACTTATATTAAAAAATCCTACAAATTATATCTGAGACCTTTATTAAACTACAAATTGCTGTCAAGAAATTTTTTAAAAATCTAAAAAATTGGGAGGGAGACATACCATATTCCTGGATTGGAAAAATCAGTGTGACTAAGATGCCAATACTCTTCAAATTGACATTCCTTTTTTTTTTTTTTTTTTGTTACCGGGGATCGAACTCAGGACCTTGCACTTTCAAGGCAGGTGCCGGAACCACTGAGCTAAATCCCTGGCCCCAATACTCTTCAAATTGATGGGGAGGTTTACTAAAGCTTTCTCTTCTTCCCACACTAACTTTCTTTCAAATAGACTTGAGAACCTTCTAACAATTTTCTGATTTGCTCTCACAAACATAAATTTTAGCATATTTTGGTACAAATAATTATGAAGAGGACAAAGTAATTGATCTATATTTCAACCTGTAAAATTTTTTAAAAGCAAAATAACCTGGACACAACATTTACTAGGTGTCCCTTCACAACAAAGTTCTTTAAGCTGAGATAGGAAAGTACCTGATGAGGTTGTTTGGATTGTGTTTAGACAGTTCTCACCAAGATTTTGATAATCTGAAATATTACCAACAATTTATTGTGGCCACCTAACCTGTACTAGCCAGTAACCCTATGAGACTAAGAGAGTTTTAGTAAATTACCCAGATTCACACAGTTTATAAGTAGCCTCAGTAAAACTCAAAGTCATATTTTCTTGACTACAAAGCCACTGACCCAACACCAGTAGAAATTATAGAAATATATTTATATTTATTTTATCTTACATATTTCCCATTTCATTTACATTCTGTTACATTGTTTATACAACAGACACACATACACACGTATACATATATGTAAAATTAGGTATAGGAAGTGAAATTCTTAAAGTTTTCCTACATCAATATGTAAAATCTGGGAAGCCACTTTACACTCTCCTGCCTTCTCCATATCCTTATATAACTCAGTTGTGTGTGTGTGTGTGTGTGTGTGTGTGTGTGTGTGTGTGATCTATTAACACTCCAGGGATAAGTCATAGTTGTAATGTCTAAGATCTGTAACTGAGAAAATTAGAAGCTATAATTAAATGACTCTACAACTCCTTTTCCAAAATGTGTCTGTTCACAAGAAGTGGAACAATTTTCTTCACCCACTTTTGAGTTCTTCCTGTCGAGGTTTTTCCTATCTGAGTTGTTTTCTTCAATATTTGATGTGATTAACAGAGAGGGCAGGGCCCATACTGAAGACAACATAGTGCTTTGGCATCTCTCCTATGAATTCCTAAAGCAATGAAAGCCAGAAAAACATTGTCAAGATAGGGTCATAATAAAAGGCCCCATTGAATGTTGTTCTCCTGAGCCTGTAAATTCAGTGAAGTTTATTGTTCTGATCTGAGTCCACAGATTATGCTGCTTAATTTAAGGCACTAAAGAAGCAGTCAGTTTGAGCAACAGTAAAATTTCTGCAGAATAAACAAACTCATAAACGGGCACTCTGCACCTCCTCATACTGCATTATTTCCCCTTGGTTGTTTCAACTCCAGGATGATAGTGGTAAAATGATGCAACTTTTAGAACTTAAAAAAGGCAGGACTCATTTAAATGGTGCCTATCAAAATGCCTTGCAATTTTAAATTTTCTCAAAACATTTTAATGAGTGAACACTTTCCATGACATTGAACACAATGGTCCAGTGATATACTCAGTGGCTTGGCAGCTACTTACAGACAGTGTGAGAAAGTACATTTCAAGCATAGTTACTACCACTGGACCATACTTTCCTTAGCCACTGTCGCCACTCATGGAAAACTGCACAGGTAATACACAACTGAAGGTAAATGATTCTCGTATAGATATGGTTCAATAATTTGGAATCAGTGTGTGACTTCCTTGTATATTTTCAATACTACCTTTTTATTTTAAGCAGCTAGTAGGGCCTATTCAGAAATCGGAGCCTCTGTAAATCTAATAATTTTCCAGTATTTTTTGTAAAACATAAAACTATTTAGAGACAGGTACAGAAGAATCAGGGTAAAAGGAAATAATTGAGAAGAATGAGAAATAAAATCAGATTACTTCCCCAGACTGTTAAGGATATGAGTAGCATTGAACTGGGCCCAGGATTGGTTCTGAATTGAGTAGGTAGAAAATAGATGTTTGGTTGTGAATAAGATCAAGATTACTAGGCCTACAGTCTACACCCTAAGATTTTGGGATTCAAATATACCAAAGGAGCACCAGAGCCAAGGTGTCTGATGGGACTTTATGTGTGCACAGCCAATGGATGTGTTGATGTTAACCAATGTGGACAAGTGGCTGGGGATTGGAGGGCATATCCAGTGCCTTTAGACCACGTAAGACAAGTACCTTGAACACAGGTCCAGTGCATTAAGGTTGGGAGCTGGAATATGATGGGAATTGATTTCCTTAAGTCATAAGGAAAGCTTGAATGTCAGAATTTGCAGTCTGTTATTTCCATCAGCTAGAAGAGATTCTATTCATATACTCTTAGGATCTGTAATGATAGCTACCCTTCTGGAGACACTCATTTCCAAGATATTAGTTTCCAAATCTTTTATGAAATGCATCTTTTCTGTTACACTTTAGAGTTCAATTTGATATAGTTTATTGACATTTTCAAAAGACTTGGTGGTGTCCTTTTTGATATTGTTTATTTAGGTAAATTTCTCTATTGCCTGATTTTAATATCATTTATAATCTATGATTAGTGATGTTGAGCATCTTTTCATGTGTTCATTGACAATTTTAATTGTGCCTTGAAGAAATATTCATTCAACTCATTTGACTAGTTTAGAGTTTTTAAAATTGTTGTAGAGTTTTAGTTTTCTAGATGGTCTGGATTTTAATCTTTTATAGTACATCTTATTTATTTTACTTCCAGTACTTCAGAAAATAAAAGACTTAGGGAGAATCATAAGGAATCTTGTACTAATAGTAACCAAAAGCCACAAAAGAAAGATGAAAACTAAAGACCAAATGCAATTTTTCTTATAGTCTAGTGCTTATGTATTATAGCAGGTCTATCATATTTCATTGAACTTAAGATATGGTAGATTGTACAAAATTATTTTAGGTACTAATAGGAAAGAAAATATGCTATCAATTAAACTGATACAGTATTTTCTTAACATTTATAATTTTTATTTTATATTTATTAAAGGAACTAATATATTTAAATATGAACTTTTATTAAATATCAAATTTTTACATAAAAAGAATGTTTTAGTCAGTTTTTCATCACTGTGTGTGTTAGTCACTTTCTTCATCAGTAGGACAAAATACCAGACACCTGCAACTTAAAGAAGGAGAGGTTCAGTTTGGCTCATGTTGTTAGTCCATAGCAGTTTGGCTCCAAGGCATGAAAGCACGTTGGAAGGGTCTGGTGGAGGAAAGCTACTCACTTCATGGAGGCTAGGAAGCAGAGAGTCAAGGAGGATCTGGGAAAGGAGATATACACTACCAGCCACAGTGACCCACCTCTTCCAAGCAGACCCCATCTCCTGTTATCAAGTTATCTCTAAGCCTACGTAATCCAATCACCTTCCAAACATATGAGGCTCTGAGGGTCATTTTAGATCTAAACCATAACACTGTGACAAAATACATAATCAACTTAACATGCAGAAAAGATTGATCATAGCTTATAGTTTTAGAAGTTTCAGTCCATGGTTGCTTTGGTTCTTTGGTGACACAGTACATAATGGTGGGAACATGTGGCACAGGAGTTCCATTCACCTCATGGCAATTGGGAAGCAAAGAGAGAAAAAGGATCCATTGTCCCATTTTCCATGATCTAACTTCCAACCAGGCCCCACCTCTGAAAGGTTTCAATCTCCCAACAGTACTACAGTCTGGGGACCACGCTTTGAATACTTAGGGCCTAGGTTGGGGGTGGGGCACCCAAGATCCCCACTACAGCATAAAGTAAAATGAGCTAACAGGTTAACCTAGTTTGAAAATTCTGTACCTTCAAAGTCTAGCTTTCCCGAACTGACTTCAAATGTTAGATCAGCTAGTTCTGTTTATTCAGTCATAGACTGAGACATCAATAGAATTGGTGAGGTGACATTTCTTTTTTTTCTTTTCTTTTTTTTTTTAGGTACCGGAGATTGAACTCGGGTCTTTGCGCTTGCGCAGCAGGCAGCGAAACCACTGAGCTAATTCCCCGGCCCCAGAGGTGACATTTCTTTAGACACAGCTCCACTATAATTTCTGGAGTTTATCTTGTGTTTGCTTATGACAAAGAAATAAGAGCTACAACCTAATTGCCACCTGCCTACCACAATCATTAGATGTCATATTGTAATGGGCAATATTTTAAAAGAATCTGTGGCTTAGAACCAATTAAACATGGAATTTATAGTATCTGTAATGTGTTTTAAAATGAATTCATGCCAGGAAATTATTTTGCCACATTACAAAGGAAGAACTTTTATCTTGTTTTCTTCTAACATTTTTATTTTCAAGGCAAAATACAAAGGGTTTTCTTTAAAGCTTTCAGAAAGGTTATTACCCATGAATATAGTGAAATGATTTGCCATTGTGATTGGTTTAATCATTCAGATTTCTCTTTACATTAGATGGTAACTATTTAATATTCTCCCATAGTCCTCTGTTAAACAATCATAAAACTCAATTAGGAACATAAAACACCAATTTAATTCGTCAATGAATCCAGAATTTGTTTTTGTCTTAAGTAATATCACTTTTTTCTAGAAAGAATAAGTTTATGCAGTATTAGAATGTACAGCCTCATGTAGAAAACTGCTGCTATTTTTCCCAGAAGTATGACAGTGATATTCAAATATCTTAAGCATGATCCCATATTGGTAAAATATTTTTGAGCCTGTACCACCAATGTATGTAGGTATATTGATGCGTTCTACACATGTGATACTGTACTAATATATTATCTACATTTAAATTATATACAAAATATAAATTTTAGAAATGAGATAAAAATGCAAATAAAAATTATAATTTTTTTTTTGGTCTCCAAAGGGTAATCTTTCACATTGGTTTTGAGGAATGCATTTCTAAAGTGTCACAAGTTTTGTCAATCTGATGAGGGACATTGCTCCTTTTAGAAAACATATAACTCATCATTTTCTCAGTTTTTACTAGTGTCTTAATGCTCCAGGGTTAATTTGCTTTTGCAAGTGAGCCTTTGATTACCAGAATGTAACTTCCTCATGTGGCAATAGTTAGTCTTAGGAGACATTCCCTATGAAGTTAATTTTTAGAAGTTGAGTCTGTCTTCCTGCTGACTTCATAAAATGGAAAATTTGTTTCTCTTGGGGCAGAGGAGAAACATGGCTCTTAGATGTAATAAAATCACACTAAAGTATAAAGAAAATCTTTGAAAAGCCTATGTTTAAAAGAAAATCATTACTTTTATGCTCAAATAATGTCACTCAAAATGAGATCAAGTCTTGATTGCAAAGAGCAATTTTCCCTCATTGTCTTTTTATATTCCTAATACAATACTAAAAGATCTAAAGAAGAAAAGAAAAATAATAAAAGCATCTTCTTCATTAACTAAATGAAAAATTTACTTTTTATTTTTGCCCTCATTGTTTTCAAAGCCCAGTCCAAACTTCCACTATTAAATATTCTCACATTAGGATTAAACTAGAAAATATAACTGTTTCAAATAATGTTATAACCAGCTTATGTGCATAAAGTCATATGTATTTTTGCAGTTAACCATTAAATAAATAAAACTCTTCCTTTTAATAATGAATTCACGTACTTTAGAATGAAAATCCTTGTAGATCCTTCATTGAAAAAGCAAAGAAGCTGGTGGAATATGGACCTTATATTTTAATATTAATTTTGTTTCAAAATGTTGCAACTATACTGAATACAAAAGTATCAATATCTGGCTAAATCTTTAAGTAAGAATTTTATAAGTTGCATCATTATCTCAAAGTGATACATTTTTAAAGCCATTAAAACATATTCTGGCTTTGGATAAGTGTCCATTGCAGAAAGTGTCCACTAGTATTGACAATGATCAATTGTATTAACTTCTGTAGAAATGAGTTGAAAAACAAAATTTAATTTTCAATTACATGTTAGAAGTTTCCTTAAGTATATGTTTATTTCCATTTGTTTCATGCCAATTAATTTTTGATTTGTAAATACTCATATGTTGGCCAAGTTTTTTCTTACATAAATATTAATAGATTTTCTAGGCAATTGAAAGCATCTGTATACTATTGTTAGTAGCACATTTGATTTTTATAAGTGTATGGTGTTTTTAATTTTTACATTTTTATACAATCCTTTTTTACTAACAACATGCTGGAAAAACAAACAAAACAGTTTTAATTATAGAATTAACTAGTATTAGATTTAAATATAATTCATAGCTAACTTCACAAGAAAAAAAGGAAGTTTCATTTGTTAAAAATAGGGCCCTGAAAACTAGCTTTTTAAGCCAGTGAATGGAGGCTGTGTCGGCCTTGTGATTGACTGTCAAACCCCAAAGTAGACCCCCAGTGAGGCTTTAGTTCCCACACAGGAAGAGTAGACTTTGACCTGAAAGTAGTTGGGACTAGGACCCATGTACAAAGACAGGATTTCTGAATGTCTGAAGTATGCTACTTTTAGGGATAGGAGAAAAAAAGAAACCTCTGGAAAGTAGCTCTTGAGAGACAAAAAAGTTCCTATCTGTGAAGGAAAAGTAAAAGAAATTTTCCATGAGAAATCAAATCCCCAACCTGTGTTGAATTTAAGCTACCATACCTGTGTTATAGACATTCTCAAATCGGAACATAAACTGGGGACTCATGCTGATAACTATCCTAGTGGAGAAAAGAGAGAAGAGAAGCAAATGTTCTAAAAGACAGAACACCAAACTAGAAAAGGTGACCTGTCCAGTAGAAATCATGCGAGATAAAATTAGAATAAAGCAAACAGCAAAAAGTTTAGTAAACAGAAAGCACACAGTAAGATAGAAATAAGTACTATGTGTAAGTAATTTACATAAACATTAACATAATCATGTGTTAGTAAAGAGAATGGCATTCTCAGATTGAAAAAATATAACAACAAAACCTAATGACAGGCTACATCATAACAAAAATACACTGATGCAAATACTTCACCCTAAAAACTTACATCCTGGGTAATGTTATTAGTACTTGATGTCCTTCAAAGAAAATAAAGGAATATATATGAAAGCCAGAAACAAAGAAGAAACTTAAAATCATAAGAAGAAAAACAAGTGCTTTGGTGGTAGTTTGAGGAAGTTCATAGTGTAATTCTGATGATTTAGGATATCCAGGTATAGTGCCCAAGAAGATGAAGCGATAGTATTTGGACTACTAAGAAACAGAGAGATAGATCTGAGACCATTTATGTTAAGCTGGAAACTTCAAGAAACTACAATTCCCACAAAATCAGGCTTTAAATATGTTCACTGGTATGTTCAACATCACTGGTCATTTGAGAGGTGCAAATTAAAACAACTGTGAGATTCGATCTCATTACAGAAAAAATGATTATTATCAAGAAATCAACTAAAATAAATGCTGGCAGGGCAATGGGAGAAAAGAATCCTCTCCACTGTTGGTGGGAGTGTAAATTGGTGCAACCACTGTGGAAATCAATGTGGAGATTCCTCAAAAAACTAGGACTAGAGCTTCCATTTGACCCAGCCCTTTCCCTTTTTGGTATCTTCCCAAAAGAATTAAAAATATCATACCATGGGGGCTGGGATTGTAGCTTAGTGGTGCAGCATCTGCCTGGCAAGTGCAAGTCCCTGAGTTTGAGTCCCGGTACCAAAAAAAAAAAAAAAAAGTCATACTATAGTGGTAGATGCACACCCATGTTTATAGCCTCACAGTTTGTAATAGTGTTTGTAATAATGTAAACATAATGTGTAAATATCACATTGTCTCTCTGGTGTGGGAAACTTAAAGTGTAAGTGAGGACCAAAATGTATAATAGATATTGTAAAATAGGAAAAAGAAATGTTCAAATTGGGAGGGGAATGAGGGAAGGGGGAGAGGGAAAAGAAGGAAAGGAAAAGGAAAAAGAAGAGAAAAGGATAAAATGGGAATAGTTTTTTAAAATAAGGAGCTGAAGAGTGGTTGAAGGGAGGGAAAGGGAATGGGAAAAAAGAAGAATCAAGATATATTATGTACAGGTACAAATTCCCCATGATGAATGTGATCATTATATATAGCTAAATTGTACTAATAAATTTAATTAATTAAAAAACTATAATTGGAATTAAAACAGTGAGCCAAATACCAGATTAGACATGGCTGAATGAATTAATAGTTAAATGGAAATTTGACCAGAGAAAATTACCCAGAATACAGCTTGAAAGAAAAAGTGATGGAAAAAACTTATTACAGGAGATATAGTAATGAGTAAAATAGACTTATCGTATGCCCTCATAACGTTCATGTTTTGGTTGAGAAGTGTAGGAGATGCAGTCAACAATGAACAGGCAAATACTTTTTTGAGCAGTTGTATTTTGGGTAGTTGTATTGGTTTAGGTTTCAGAGAAACAGAACCATTAGCTTGTCCATATGTATATTTGTGTATGTGTGTGGGTCTGTGTACGTGTGTCTAAATTTATACTAATCAAGTGGTTCATGTGATTATGGATGCTGGCAAGTCTAAAATCTGCAGGATAGGCTGGCAAGCTAGAGATACAAGGAAGAGCTGCTGTGGCAGTTTAAGTCTGGACTTGGTCTCCTGGCAAAATTTCCCCTTGTTTAGTGGATCTCAGTCTTTGTGCCATTAAGTCCTTCAACTGATTGGATGCAGGTCACCCAATTATGGAAAACAATCTGTTTTACACACTGTCCTCCAAAACCATCCTTACAGAAACATCCAGCCAATTTGACATAAAATGAACTATCATGGAGGTGATAACTGCTACGAGAATAATAACCTGGCAAAAGGGAGAAGTCTCATAGTTATTTCACAGAGGTAAATGGAAAAAATTTCTTCAAAATGGTAACATATAAAGAACTGAGGAGGTAAAGAAGCAAGCCTACTGTCCACCTGGGCCCTGAACTCTAGGAAGAGTGTGAGGGAAAAGGGATCCAAAGGTCCTGAAATGGGATCTTGCAGAACATTTTTAAGGATCAGTGAGAAGGTCAGTGTGGTTGAAGCACAGTTGTTAAGGATAGAATGGTAGGGGACAAAGTCAAGAGAGGAAAAGGAGATCAGTAACACAGAGGTGCAGTGGGCCAATTGATAGACTTTGGTTTTTACATTGCAGAGTGAGATGGAAATAAAATAATGGGTCTTCAGCATGAATGTGACTTGATATGTTTTTTGTTTATCTTGACAATAGATGCTGAGGGACAGTCAGGTGTGGTGGTGCACTCCTGTAATCCCAGCATCTGGGATGCTGAGGCTGGTGGATTATCTCGAGTTCGAGGCCAGCCTGGGCTACACAGTGAGTCCAAGGACAGTCTGAACTACATAGTGAGACCTTACCTCAAAAAAAAAAAAAAAAAAAAAAGATGCTGAGGGACAATAAAGAAAGAGGAAGCTAGTTATAAAATTATTGGGTTATAATCTAAACCAGACATGAAATATTTTGATAGTGGTCAGGAATGATATGATACTATATATGTTTGAAATCACAGCCTCTTCACTCTGCTTCTGCAGAGTTTCTGTTGAGAAACAGAAAAGCAAGAGTGGTTCTAAAGGTTTTAATGTGAACACATGTGAGGATGGGTTTTTTTAAAAATTGAGATTAGAAACATTAGAGAGAAAAATTAGGTATGGGACTCACACATGCACAGTGTTTATATTTAATATTTGAGATGCTTGTTAAACACTTCAATGGAAAATTTAAGTTTCTTGTTAGATATTTAAATGTAGGATGGGAAAATTGTAGGCTGGAGAGATATTCATTCAAGGCCCATCAACAGTTAATGAAATGAAGAAAGGAAATATATCTAAAATGAGTTTCCAAAGGGCTAAAAGAATGGCCTCTGTTCAAAGAGAAACTGGAAGAGAAAAATGTCAAAACATATAAAAGATTAAAAAAATCCTTGAGTCTAATTAAATAAACAAGCTCATAATAAATTTATTCCTGAGGATACTGTAAAGGAATGGCCAAATTCTGAAGTTAAAGGAAATATTTTAAAAGCTACCAAGGAGCTATCAATGTAGATGATCCACACAAAGAATAGAAGCAGAAGGGTAATTGGGTTCCACAATTTTGTACAATTCTCCAAATTCATTGTCACTCTATATTAGCTAATTTTCCAATGGCTGGAATAAAATCCTTGACATCTGTAACTCAGAGAAGAGGTTATTTTGACTTATAGTTTCGGAGGTTTCAGTTCATGCTCAGCTGGCTCCCAGGCGTAAACATCATGGCCAAAAGGCATGATGGAGTGAAGCTGCTCACTTCATGGCAGCTGTGAGGCAACACAGGGGGCATGGGCATCCTTGAGAGATAGGCCTGTAAAGGTTTGTCCCCACTGACCTGCCTCCTCCAACTGAGCATCGCCTCCTAAGAACACATTCAGCCATGAATATCAATGGATTAAGGTACTGATGAGTATAATACTCCCATGATCCGGTCACATCTCTAGGAGACTTTTAAACAAGTAAAGTTGACTAGATTAAGTCACATACTGAGTATTGAGATTTGGGTATATACTTATAATAAATTTTGCAGATGACAATATGCATGCTTAAATAGGAAAAAGTGTACTAACATGTCTAATATACTTTGAAATGCATCAAAAATAGATGAATTAGTGGATGGATAGAGGGATACATAAACATGATATATAGAATATAGGTGGTGGATGTTAAGATGTTCATTGTACAATGCTTTCAGATTTTGCCTTGGTTGGTAATATGGTTTGAAAGTATCCCCAAAGTTTGTGTTTTCATTTTTTCCCTTTTCTCACATTTTTTCCTTTCCCTTCTTTCCTTTCCCCTGTCCCTCCCAGTTCTCCTTCTCCTTTAGAATGTTTCTTCCTATTTTACATTATTTATTATACATTTTGGTCTTTATTTACATGTTCAGTTTCTCACACCAGAGAAACTATTCTATATTTACACATGTGTGTCCTATTTATTTCACTTAAGAGCATGGGGAGGTGTAGAAGCATTGAAGGGAGGGCAGGGGAATGGGGAAAAATAAGAACCAAGATATATCATGTAAAGGTACAAATTCCCAATGAATGTCATCGTATTGTATACCTAAAATGTACCAATAAACTTAATGAATAAAAAAAAGGAAAACATGTTTATGGGAACCTAATCCCCAAATATATGTCTTGATGATATGGAGAACAAGTGCCTTGGGGAAGAAAATGATGGCTAGATGAGCTCATGAGAATGTCACCCCTTGATGAGGTTGGAGGCTTTGTAAGAAGGGAGACCTGAACTTATATTGTTCCTGGCCCTTGTCCTGTGATGCCCTCTGCCATGTTATAATACAGTAAGAAGCTTACACTAGGTGCCAGCATCTTGGTATTTAGGAACTTCTCAGTCCCTAAAAATGTGAAAAATAAATGTTTTTTTCTTATAAATTACTCAGCATATGATATTCTGTGTTAGAAAACACAGGAAGTCTGTTGGTAAATTTTTTGTCATAAAGTGTTAAAAAAGAAAAGTTTTTAAAGTACCAAGGAAAATTAACTTCCAACTTAGAACTATTTACCTAAAATTTTTAATTTACTGTTTGAGTTTGAAGATGAAATGAAGATGATTTCAAACAAAGGCTGAGTTTACTACAGAAAGAACATTGCTGAAAGGATGTACTTTCATCCTTTGGTGATAGGATGCACTTCAGGGAGAAGGAATTAAACAAAGCAAGAAGAAAATGCCAGCAGTACTGATGAACATGACATCTTCTTCTTACCTATTAACACACTGGTAAACAGGGTCTGAGGTGCCTGTTTACTCACACCATTCCGGTGTTCAGTTTCATCAAACTCAAGAGTTGAGCTTTAACCGATTTTATGTACTTCAACAGTAAAAAGGTTGAACATTGAAAGCTTTTGATTTCAGGCAATTTTTATTCTCTTTTCTGTAAACTGGCCTTAACCCAGATATTCTTCTGCTAAGTTATTGGGTCTTTAGTTTGTAATTGATTTTTGAGCTTTTGTTAAAATACTTAGCCCATGGACTTTTATAGATATTAGTGATATGCTTCCTTAGTTTGACATTTACTTTTTTATTCTATTAATGTTATTGTGTCAATTTTCATTATTTTCATATATTTAAACCCCCAAAAATATGTCAAAATTTTCCATTATTGTTTTAATATAATTCTTAGAAATCTTTGACCACTCAAGAGTATAAATAATACAAATTACATTTAATTATAAACTTTCCTCATTTCAGATGTTTGGTTTGAAATTTTAATTCATTTGGATGTCATGTTGTACAATGTGTAATAGAAATTCAAGTTAATTTTCATCCTCATTGTGAATGCAAATATTCAAATTGCATAGTAGAAATCCATGGATGAATTAGAGTTTATTTTACAAGATTTTCTGTAGCATCAAAGTGACTGTAAAGTATGAGACTTCTGTAATGTATGCCAACATTTCTATTTTTATACTGATTATATTAAAAAGCCTTTTAGTAATGTTGGGACATTAAATATTCAAGATCATAGATGCATTTGGAGGATTAATGAATTAATATATGAAAACATCTTTGATATCTTGATAATGACAATGACTCTTCATAAGGCAATGCTAGGACAAAACATAGTGTCCTAAAATTGATTTTGCATTGCAATAGGTTTATTTTCAATATACACAATTGTATTACATTTGCAGAAGCCCGAAATGGGAAGAGTAAGCACAGGCTATTGAAATGACTTTATACTGTTATTAAATTTGGCTGTTGATTTCACTACATGGGTTATGCATTCATAAAAATTCCTTGGGGAGCTGGATTCATCAAAGGTTAATGAGTAGTTAATTTTCAAGAAGGGAAGTGTGACAACAAATGTTTTTCATATTATTGCTTTATTTGTATTTTTAGTTGTTTAAATGAGATGGGGAATGCCTTCTAAATTTATGTAATTCCCCTTTTCATTTTGTCTTCTAAATTTCATAAAATCATAAAAATAAAGTTGGACTTTTATTCTTACGCATATTTTGAATTGTAATTAATATTTTCATTTGAAAGTTACCACAAGCTGTCATTTTGTACATTAATAAAGGTAACGAATGGGACTTTTGAATTTAGACGTCAATCTAAGATGTTTTACTTCCCTGTTTTCAAAAGCTGGCCAATACGGCTCGATGAGTACTGAAGGACATTGTACAGATAGCCAGGTTTCTGTCTTTGAAGCTTTTCCTCACCAGTACTTTTTCCTGTAAAGACTGGTTGCTTTGGCTCTCCTAGACTCCCAACTCCTTCTCTACAACCCAGGATTACATCAGCATTTTCCTCGGGTCTCTTTCCTATTCTTTTTCTTTTTCTTTTTTTTTTTTTTTTTT
>NW_004624841.1:6115068-6125274 GCF_000247695.1 Heterocephalus glaber | reverse complement strand
AATTTCCCCATTGATTTTGAAAGACAATTTTGCAGGATATAACAGACTAGTTTGGAAGTTATTTTCTTTTAGGGCTTAAAATACTTCACTCCGGGCTCTCCTTTACTTGAGGGTTTTTGTTGAGAAGTCTGCTGCAATTCTGATGGGCTTTCCTTTGTTAGTGATTTGTTTCTTTTTTCTAACTGCTTGTAGGATTTTGTTCTTCTGTTGTTTTTCTGGGATCTTGAGTATTATATGTCTAGGTGTAGATTTTTTTTTTTACTTTGGCTAGTTGGAGTTTTATATGCCTCACTTATCTGTATGTCCAATTCTCTACCTCTGTCTGGGATGTCTTTTTCGTATTCTGCACATGGAAAAATTTTCCAAGCAGTAATGTTGGGTAATCAAGGATTCAACTCATTGGTTTCCCACCTCTCAGGGATTACTTTTCTTCACTGCTGTTTCCCAGCAAGCCAAGTGTTGCTGTTGTACATATACTTTCAGATTCTTTAAATGGAGGGCAAATCTGACATCAGGTAGACTCAAAGTCAAAATTTATCTAATCAGTAAAATATTAGAAAGGTTTTGTAACCTGACAATAAAATTTGTTTGGAAATTGAAAGATCCAAAATAGACAAAAAAATTTTAAAAAAGAGAAACAAAAGTGGAGGACTTATAATAACCTGAAATGAAAACACATTCTAAAGCCAATGTAATTAAAAGTATTAACTGAAGGATGCACATAGAAATCAATAAAATGAGTCCAGAAATGAATTTTTATGGTACCTTAATGGCATTTTGACTTTTAGCAATGATGCCAGAACAATTTAGATGGAAGAAGACAGTCATTTTAACAAATAATATTGGAACAATTGAATACACTTGTCAAACAAGTATTTAGAATTTGCCTTAAACCACACATAAAACTCAAAATTCTGGTGCCTACCTCGCAAGTGCAAGGTCCCGAGTTCGATCCCTGGCACAAAAAAAAAACCTCAAAATAATCAAACCAAACTTTAAGAGATAGAACATTAAAATTTATAGAAAAAAATAAGAGAAATCTTACTAATCTTAGGTTAGGTTAAGAGTGCCTTATATGATACAAAGCACAGCACATAAAATAATAAGCTGATAAACTGGATTTCATCATAATTTAAAACATTTTGCTTTAAAAGACACCCTTAAAATAAAAAGAAAAAGTATGAAATAAGGGAAATTGACTTGTACATATAATACATAAAATTTTACAGTTTAATATAAAGACAAACAATCTTATTGCATATTTCACTAAGGAAGATGTTCAAATGTCTAATAACATATGAAATGATGCCATTATCATGAATCATTATGGAAATACAGATTAAACCACAAAGAGATGCCACTACACACCCTCTACAAAAGGACAAGAAATGAAAGGTTTTGGCAAGAATATACAGAAAATGGAACCTTTGAATGATGCTGATGGGAAAATGAAATGGTGCAGCCACTTAGGAAAACAACCTTGGAATTAATCAAAAATAGGACATAAATTTTCCATATGGTCCAGAAATGTCACTTTTAGGGATGTTTCCATGATACACGAAGACATATGTCCGCACAAACACTTGCACATTAGCATTCATAACAATGTTGTTAATATGAGCTTGAAACTAGATATATTTAGAATCTAGTTGGACAACTGATACATGAGTAAATACACACAGTTCATCCAGGCAACGAGATATTCTTCACCAATAAAAAGGAACAAACTACTTATAATATGTTAAATGGATGCATTTCAAAAATATTAAGTGAAAGAAATCAGGTACAGAGAATGCATTTCATATTATTTCATGTATATAAGAATCTCCAGAAAATGCAAACTGGTTGTTGCCGCAGGCTTGGGTGGCAAAGTAGGGAGAAGAGGACTTAACTGCTAACAGGCACAAGGTGTGTTATAATTGTGACTGCATCATTCTACAAATTTCCTAAATGTCACCGAGTTGAAAACTTACAATGAGAAATTTTATGATATAAAAATTATATCTCTATTAAATTACTTTAAAATAATTGAAAACCAGAATATTTGACTCAAGTGGGAAAATAGAACCTCTTCTAACACTGCATATGTTCTTTCTCCACAAAAACCATTTTTTTAACCAAATAGAAGTCTATCAATTTTGCTATTGGCTTCTAATATAGAAAACCAGAAATACTGAGTCTACATGGCAAAGGAGTTATCTTAGCCTATGGTGGCATTTTTTGGTGTGTGTAATGACAGGGAGATTGAACAAAAAGACAAGTATCTCATCGAGAGGAATTAAATTTCTCACACAAAAAAGGATTAAATGGTCCACATTCTTGGAAAGATGGAAAGTTGTTGGGGTGAAGTAATAACATTCTGAAAGATTAGAGGACAAAGAAAGCAGAGAACTATGTCATGTACTTTAGAAAATTTTCTATTCAAGATAATTAAAGAGGAATTTATTTTGTAACTGAAATGGGTAAAGTAGAAACTATGATGTCCAAATTCACTACGGATAGACTAAATATGTTTCCATTTTTTATTACTGAGAAAAATGTTTTCAAGAAATGTTTTTTGTGTGCAAGTTAAGAAGCATATCAAATTCAAGTGTACCTCCACAGTTTGAAATCAGGCTTTAAATCTTAGACAAAGTTATGGATTTTTGATCTTATTCTTTTCTCACTACAACTTTTGTTAAAGAGTAAATATGTCATTGCATTTAAATACTGTTATTTTGAAGAAGCATATTATAACATTATAATTAAACTGGAATTTTTAATTTAATTATATTTTAAAAGTTTGCAGTTGAATGATGAAAACAGGATTTAATTAATAAAATTGGTATTTTGTAATAAAGTTCGGTTTATTATCTGTTAAATTCTATAAGAAGGTTGAAGGAGGTTGACGATTCAATTACGACACAAATGACATTATAAATAAATCAATCTATGCTTCCATGTCTTGCCTTATTATCTCATTTTATATTTAAAGAATACTAAAAAAAGAGATTGAGTCATTGAAAAATGAATGTTTGTAAAGTAATAAAAGCACACATCAAAATTCCCCTTCCTCGGGGCCGGGGATTGAGCTCAGTGGTTTCACTGCCTGCTGCGCAAGCACAAGGGCCCGAGTTCGATCCCCGGTACAAAAAAAAAAAAAAAAAAAAAAAAATTCCCCTTCCTCTGAAGAACAGTAGGGAGACATTAGTCTAATAATCATATATCATTAGTGATAACTCAATTGTCATCAGTGAGTAGCTTGTAGTTTACTATTTGTTATGTGACTCTCTTATAGCCAATGACCATTTAATGATTTGCTATGCATATTTTGTTGTTGATAGCAAGAATAAGAAGGTTATGAGTACATTTTCTTTTTCAGTTCTTAGATATTATAATTTTAGTGTTTAACAGTTTTAAATAATTTCATTCAGAGGAGAATATGCAAAAAATTTCCCTGTATGCAGATAATATTAAATTAGTATAGTTAATGGAGTTTTGAACTGGTGTTAGCAAACTACAAAAACATTTTCTGAGGCTCTGTAGCCAAATGGAAATGAAAGCTGTTTCAAATTTTGGAAACACAAATTAATGTATTAATGTGTAGCATAAGTAGAATGTGAGACAATAATAGGAAGAAGATAAAAAGTGAAACAGGCTTACAGTTAATATGCAGAAAATCACTTGGTAAAATGTATCCGTAGCTTATAGTAATACTATAATCTCTTTCTTACGAACTGTTTCTTATTTGGTACCAGAGATCGAACTCGGGACCTTGCGCTTGCGAGGCAGGCACCAGAACCACTGAGCTAAATCTCCGGCAATATAATCTCTTTCTTTATAATGCATTTTAGGTAAGATTTAAGCATACCATCTTCAAAATAGATGCATAATTTCAATAAACATAGACATGACCTTCCAGGTAGTGGTATAAGAAGAAAATATAATAGTTGAGTAAGTTTTGATATATTCAAAAATCAAGAATGTAAGTTAAATGTCACCAAATAGTCTCATATGATAAATATATATCTTCTATAAAGTAGTTTTTAATTTATATATTAATTGGTACTTTTTAGGTATACAGTACATTTACATTTATCATTGGGTGCTTGTACCTGTACATGATGTATCTTGGCTCTTATTTTTTCCCCATTGCCTGTGTGCCCTTCCCTATTTACATAGACTTTGTTTCCATTTTTTTTCTTTCTCATAATTTTTCCTTTCCCTTCTTCCCTTTCCCCTTCCCCTCCTGCCACCCCTACACCTTTGGACCTTTTCCTATTTCAAATGATCAATTATTCATTTTAATCATTTTGATCCTTATTTACACTTTCAGTTTCTCACACTAGTGAAACTATTCGGTATTTACACATGTGTGTATAAAGTATTGTTTTGAGAAATAATATTACCAGATGTTCCAATATTGCACTATCTTTGCACAGATTCTTACAGTTGCACCCTGAAATTTATCCTACTCACTCACAGTACATTTTCTAGTTTCCTTTAAGATATACTGCTAGTGTTTATTGAGACATTTCAGGGCTATCATGATTTATTTTTTCAATAGCACTTTTTTATCTTTTAAAGTTTCTTACACACATTTTCTTTATTTATTTTTTGTCTATTCAACATAGAAATTTCCATGGGAAATGTCATGATTTAAATCTAAAATGTTCATGTGTGTAGTTGAATCGTGGAGGTGCTACACTCATTACTGGGTTGATCCATTGATGAGTTTGTAGCTAAATGTGCTGGTAAGAATTAGGGCCGGGTTGGAAGAGATGTTTCACTGGAGATGTGTTTTGTCCTCCCTGGCTCCTCTATTTTCTCTGTTTCCTTACTGCTATGAGGTAAGCAGCTTTCCTCCACCAAGCCCTTCTACCATGGGATTTCTGCCTTGGAATCAACCCACCAGGCCCTGCATTCCTCTAAAACTGAGCCAAATACACTTCACCTTCAAGTAGTTGGTATCAGGTATTGTGTCCATCAGAAGAAAAGCTAATACAGGAAGCCTATTCTTTCTTGTTCCTAATATTTTTCTGTCCATTGGCTTCTTGTGTTTATATATTTTTAAAAAATCTGTTTGATATAGTAGTGTTCAGTGAATAAAGATTCATTATGGTTATATCTTCACTGTAGAATCTCATTGTATCTGGCACACTACTGCTTCTTATCAAAATTAAAATTTCATAAGGACTTTAAGCCTTTTCTCTCAACATAAGAGCATCCTACCGAATTTATTCCTACGCATTTCATTTTGTGAACCAAACGTAAGATGTCACGTGTTTTCTGTGACAGTCTTCTTGTACTGGACCTTCCGGGGTGAGCAGGAACTTTTTATTCCTCTGATTAATTGTCTGTGTTCTCTTCTTCCTATTCTGCCTTGAATTGACAGGAGGACTACTTATGCTGTATGAAAAAATAACATCTTCTGTAAATAGAACAGTTACAAATATTCACAAAGGATATGACAAGATGTGTCAATCTTCACATGGAAGTTTTTAGAAACAAACATACGTAAACACCTTCAACTTCAACCTGAAAATTTTTCCTTGGGAAGAAATTGTTGCCACAAAGAATATTTATGCATTTAAGATTGAAGAAAATATTTCAGTTTATGTCTAAAATACAGTTTTTTTTATGGCTCAGAAATAGAGTCCACATTTTTGAGCTGGGGTTGTCAAGTGTAAACTGTTCATTTAACAGGGATTCAAAAGTACTCTTTATGCATGCATAGACAGCATGCCTGTGTTGTAGATTTTGAGTAGGTTGCCTTCCTATACATAGAATTTTGTTTACCTTTAAAGCTCCTGGTTAAGACTTCTGAGGAAGGAGTCCAATTGTCTAAAATAGGTGTAACTTCTCCATACTTTTGGATAGTGTTTTCCCAGAAAAAGGAAAATAAGTTAAGTGGATTTAAAGTGTTGATGCCATTAGATATGGGAGATTACTTTCATCATAGGAGATTTAAAAAACATAATATACATATTGTGACACATCCAGACCCAGATTTTATGCATACAATTCTTTGTAGGCTCAGATTCTAACTTTATTTATACTTGTAGTAGAGAGATTGTGAATTATAAAAATAAGATTTAAAAATTTGTTAACATTCACAGCATGGGCCACAATCTTTTCCTCTTTCAGATCCTGATAAGTGTTAAACTTAAATTTTTGCTGACACTTGCTACAAATACCTATACTTTCTCCTGGATGCCGCAGAAGCACTGTGTGTTTGACTCTCATCTTTTCACAATGTAATCTCTTCATCTTTGTGGAACAAGATGTCTACGTAGTACACTAAGCATATTCTTTGAAAAGTAAAACAAAAAATTATGCATTGTTAGTGATGTCCAAATACTTCCCTCCTCCTACATCCTGGCAACCACTAATCTATGCTCTATCTTTCTGGGTTGATCTACTCTGGATGTGATATACAAATGGAATCATAGAAAATAATTCATTGTTCTCCCTTGCAAATATTCTACACTTCTAAAGAAAAGGTAGAAAAACTCAGACTGGAATATATAACATACTTTATTATTTTTGTCCAACAATTTACTATGAATATTTTCAAATTTAAAAAAAATTGAGAGACTTTTACAGTGAACACTCACACATTTACTGTATGGATTCTACAGATTAAAATACTGCCATAATTATACATCTGCCATAATTATATATCTGCCATAACTATACATCTATTTACATGTTTGCTCTTCTAATTACCTATCAATTCATCTCGTTTTTAAATGCTTTTCAAAGAAATCAGCATGTACCACTATACACTGTCCCAAAACTCTTGCATGTATTTCATTTGACAAATTTTGATGTTTGTTTAAAGAATCATTTTTTTGGGATAGATAAAATTTATATGCAAGGAGTTGCAAACACTTTAAGAATACATTTACTAAATTTTGATAAATATCCTGTTAAACCCTCAACTCATAAAATGTTACTGTCATATTAGTGATCTCAAGGTCCTCTTTTTACTATACATAGCCTGGATGACCTCACACAGCAGAAATATATCCTCTCATAGTTCTGGAGGTTTCCAGTTTGAAATTGAGGTGTCCAGAGGGCCACGCTCCCTCCAAATGCTCTAGGGAAAATTCTTCTTGTCTCTTCCTGGCTTCTTGTGATTCTTTAGCTTGTGGCTGTATTGTTCCAATTTCTGCTTCTGCCTTTATGTAGCGTTTTTTTTGTGTGTGTGTGCCTTCTCTCTTTGTAAAAAGAGCACACATTGTTGGATTTAGTATGCAGCCTAATCCTGCATGACTTCATCTTTTCTTGATTACATCTGCAAAGATTCTATTTCCAAATAAAGCCACATGCACAGGTAACACAGAGTAGATTAGAGTAGATTTCAGCCTTTTTTGGATGATACAATTCAACCTAAAACAGACATCACAGAATGTTCCTTTATTCCTATTTCTAATCAATCACCACCCCTTTCACCCCGAGACAGCCATTGTTCTTATCTTTTCCTATCACAGATAAATTTATCTTGGTCTAGCACATTAGTTAAATTAAATTAAATAGTGGGCACCCTTCTGTTCTTATAGCAGAAGCTTGTCAAGTACATTCATAATGTTTTTCAGTGAGCAGTCTTTATTATAACAACAAACTCTGGGTAAATTAATTAAAAAGGAATTTGTTAAAATAAATAAATTAGGTATCTCTCAGAATAAATGCATGGAAAATGCATGGGAACCAGGGAAATTTTGAAGTCTAAATAGCAGAAAATATGGCAATGAAGAGCCACAAGAATAAATGAACTTCAAGTTTTTAACCCTTGCTTTAATATTAATATTTAAGGGGCCAGGAATGAGAGAGTATGTATTGGTATATGTAACTTTATATAGCTGTTCCTTGACTAGGAGGGGTATAGTGATCAATGTTCCTGATAACAAAATAAAACCACCCTACTGAGTTTAAGCAGAATCGCTAGAGGAGTCAAAGGCTTTGATTCAGAAAGTTAAGAAGCAAGAGCTATGCCCAAACTATACCACGTTACTCTAGGCAAGATATCAATTCTGATGGGGCTTTGAGAAATTATGGCACCACTTTATACTGGACTCTGGGTGCCTGACAGCCTGCACTTGCTGCCCTGCAAACTAGGAACCTCTTCTCCTCTATCCAGAAAATAAGTTCTATGTAACACTTCTTTATCCTGATGTCTTTATTTAAGTCAAATGCTAGTGAAAGAGAATCAAGCCATGATGCTCAAATATTGTGTTTATGCCTTTGGAGCAAGGAGGTATGAGGAGCTGAGTATTGACTTCTCTCTTGGGGAGGCAAAAATCTAGCCTAGGAGATTACCACCTAAAGTTAGTAACACATGTCCACTACTTCATGGAAGGGCATGGGACTTTGTGAACCCATCCATGGTACAATGATGGTAACTGGAAAAAAGGAATCTAGGATACTTTTACAAGAAAGGAAACAGATGTTGTGCTGGCCCAAAACAACAAATGTTTAGTATTCAGGTTAGTTGATATATAGGATATTTCACTTTGTTACACTGTCAGAGTTAATCTAGTCCAACTTCATTCTCTATGAAAGGATGATTTTCTGTTTTCAAAATTATTATTGGTGTATGTTTGCAGTACATAGTGATTACATTTCTCGTGTAGAGCTGGTAAAAGTACATAACACATTTTAATTCTTTTTTAAAATCCCCTTTCCCTTCTCTCCTACCCACCTCCCTCCATCTCTTGATTCCTTTCCCATTTGAGAAAGATGTCTCTCCCTACTTCCTATAATCTATCTTCTAGATAGATTTTTATATCTCTTTATAATTGCTCCTTATAATTTTGGCTTTCTCATAAAGACAAACCATGCAATATTTAAACTTGTGTGTCTGATTTATTTTACATAACGTTATGTTCTCAAGATGCTTTTATTTGCCTTCAAATGATCCAAGACTATCTTTCTTTGTGGCAGAGTAGTACTCTGTTATGTGTAAAGACCATGCTTTCATTATTCATTCATCTGTGGAGGCTGCTTCCAAGATTTAGTTATTATGAATTGTGCTGCTATAAACATGGGTATGCATGTATCCATATAATATGATGTCTTTAACACTTTTGGGAAGATATGTAAAAGGGGAATAGCTGAGTCAAATAGAATTTCTAGTTTTAGTTTTTTGAGGAATCTGCATATTGATTCTGTAGAATCTCCAAACTGTAATCTTCATACTAGTTTACATTTCCACAAACAATGTTGATGATTTTCTTTTCCATATAGCCATGTTAGCATTTGTTATTATTTGATTTCTTGATGATGGTTCTTCTGGCATGTCTTTGATGACAATGCAATTTATAGACTTTCCTTTTTTTAAAATTCTTTTATTGGTACATTTTAGGTATACAAAACATGAACATTCTTGTTGGGAACTTGTACTTTTACATGACGCATCTTTGTTCTTATTTTTTCCCCATTCCTAGCCCTCCCTTCACCCCCTCCACCCTTCCCTATTTATAAAAACTTTATTTCCATTTTTTCCATTCAAGTTTATTTATCGGTACATTTTAGGTATACAATATAGTTACATTCATCGTTGGGATCTTGTACTTTTACATGACGCATCTTTGTTCTTATTTTTTCCCCATTCCTAGCCCTCCCTTCACCCCCTCCACCCTTCCCTATTTATAAAAAGACTTTGTTTCCATTTTTTCCATTTCTCATAATTTTTCCTTTCCCTTCTTTCCTTTCCCCTGTGCTTCCCACTGCCCCTACTCCTTTGGACCTTTTCTTTCTATTTCGCATTATCAATTATTCATTCTAATCATTGGTACAATTTAGGTATACAATATAATGGCATTCATCATTGGAAATTTGCACCTTTACATAGTCTCTCTTGGTTCTTATGTTTCCCCCTTCCCTTGCCCTCCCTTCAACCCCTCCATCCCTCCCTATTTACAAAGACTTTGTTTCCATTTTTCCATTTTCTCATATTAATTCAATTCCCTTCTTTCTTTTCCCCTACCCCTCCCACTTCCCCTTCCTCTTTGTCCCTTTTCTTCCTCTTTCCCTTTATCTATTATACCTTTTAGTCCTTATTTACACTTTCAGTTTCTCACACTAGAGAAACTATTCGGTATTTATACATGTGTATCCTATTTATTTCACTGAAGAGTATTGCCTCAATGTGCATCCATTTAGCTATAAATGTCTCTAATTTCTCATTTTTTATGGCTGAGTAGTACTCCATTTTATTAAAAA
>NW_004624841.1:6102110-6114968 GCF_000247695.1 Heterocephalus glaber | reverse complement strand
ATTACAAATTGTGCTGCTATGAACATGGGTGCACATATATCACTGTGGTATGATTCTTTTAATTCTTTGGAGAAGATACCCAGCAGGGGGATAGCTGGGTCAAATGGGACTTCCAGTCCTCATTGCTTGAGGTATCTCCATACTGATTTCCACAGTGGTAGCACCAGTCTACACTTCCACCAGCAGTGGAGAAGGGTTCCTCTTTCTCCACAGCCCCGCCAGTATTTGTTATTGGTTGATTTCATGATAGCAGTCATTCTTTCTGGTGTGAAGTGGAATCTCAGCATTGTTGTCATTTGCATCTCTTGAATGACCAGTGATGTTGAACATTTTTTCAGATGTTTGCTATTTCTATTTCTTTGTGTGAGAAATGTCTGTTCATTTCAGATGCCCATTTTTGGATTGAGTCTTTAAATTTGGGAGGTCTGACCTTTTTAAATTCTTTATAGATCAGTGATAGTAGACCTTTGTCTGAGGAACAGCAGGTCATGTCCTGGAACAGGATTTCGTAAGCCTGGTCTGTCTGTCTGTCTGTCTCTCTGTTCCTCCTTGTTGTTCTGAAGTAAGCATTTCCTCTGCTGCAAGGTCCCTGCCATGATGTACTGGCTTAATACAGGACCATAGAAAACAGGGCCAAGTGACCATGATCTGAAACCTTTCAAATCATGAGTCAAAATAAAGTTTTCTTCTCAAAAATTGATTTTTCTCAGAATTTTGTAACAGCACAGGAAAGCTAACACATCCTTAAAATTCATTGATGTTATAATTTTGGTCAGAAATTCTGTTCTTTTTAAAGGTGAATAATTGTGTGTGTGTGTGTGTGTGTGTGTGCGTTTACCACCTTTTGCTTATTTTTCATCTTGTGATTGCTTCCACATCTTAGCTATCATGAATGATGAATGCTATGATGAACATAATCATACAAATATCTTTTCAAAACTTTACTTTTGGGTATATACTCAGAGGTAAAATCGTTTGATTATACTGTAACCCTTATTTTATTTTTAATAGTATATGTTCGAGATGAATATGGGGGAATTGGTACATATCTATCACGGGGGAATTGGTACATATACATATTGAATCTGGATCCTTTTTATTTTCGCATTCCTACCCTCCCTCCTATGCCCCCTCAGCATAATGCAATTCTATGTTTAATCTTTTTTGAGGAACTGCTGTTTTACAAAGCAGCTGTACCAATTTACATCTCCAACAAGAATGCACACGGGTTCCAATTTCTCCATATCCTTTTTGACATGTTATTTTCTATTTATTTAGCTAGTTGCCATCATAATGCATATGAGATATTATCTCATTGTAGTTTCAAATTGCATTTCTCTCATGATTAGTGGTATTAAATATCTTTTCGTATATTATTCACCATTTTTATTTCTTTTGTGGAGAGATGTCTATTCAATTCCCTCGACCATTTTTAAATATTTTGTGTGTTTTAGGAGTTTTCTACATAGTCTGGATATTAACTTCTCATCAAATTTGCAAATATTTCTCCCATTCTGTGGGTTTCCTTCTTGCTTGCCTGAAGGTTTTTTCAAGTACTTTTTTTTTTTTTTAGTACTGGGGATTGAACTTGGGTCCTTCCACTTGCAAAGCAAGTGGCAGAACCACTGAGCTAAATCCCTAGTCCTCAAGTACTTTTTTTAAATGAAGTCCAATTCAGCTATTTTTCTTTTGCTCCCTGTACTTTTGGTGTCATTTCCAAGAAATAATCTCCAAATCCAAATTCATGAAGCTTTTGCTCAGTGTTTTCTCTTGTTATAGGTTAAACAAACAGAAATCACTTTTGTAAGTTAAGGACAGAGATGAGAGGGGAATCCTGGAATGAAAAGAAGAAAATCTAAAATTATAGTTAATGTCTATCACAGGGGCTTCCAGTTCTAGTAAAATATTATCGTCACCCATTCACACCAGGCCTTTCCTGAGCGTTGCATGTGTGGAAAGTTATAGTGGACTACAGGTCTGTGAAGATATCAAACCTTACCATATGGAAGCTGTTCATGTTATTTTACATGCAAAGGCTCAGTATTTGCCTCCATATGGCAGCATTTTGCCATCTGCAGTGACTATAAGCAGAGGAGCTGATGAGGGGCGGTATAGTTATTGAGCCCAGGCACAGCCATGGTCACTGTTTCTGAGATTACAGAGTAATTGCTGAAGTAGGTGGAAAAGAACTAACACTCACAGAGAACATCATTATATTGGGAATGTCACAAGAAACACATGGATTCATACTTGTTAGAATAATCCTGCTAGGTGTGGTGGTGCACATCTGTTATCTCAGTACTCGAGAGGCTGAGAGAGGAGGATTGCTGTGATTGTAATGGGCTTCATAGTGCATTTAAAGCCAGCTTGGATTACATAGCAAGACTCTGACTCAAAAAAAAAATTCTAAGAGATTTTTTCACACCCTTTTTTTCAAATACTCACATCTTGCTTTTTCCTTGTCTTTGTATGGACAAAATGCCACTACTCATGAATCAATGTAGATTCTCATTCATTTGAAGCTCCCACTCCATTCAGGGAAAGAGGAAAATAGAACACACCATGTATTTTACCCGCTGGACATTTATAATATGCTCACTGTTGTTTAGAACCACCCATGGAAAGATGTAACGGTAGTGGGCACTTGCAGTAGTTCCAACCTCCTGTGTTAAGTACTAATTGGAAAACCACAGTCATGGACCAAATATGGCCTGTGGCCTGTTCTTGTATGTCTTGTGATCTAGGAATGATTTTTATATTTAAAAGGTTCTAAAACACAAATAAAAACAAAACAAAAAAGAAGAATATGTGACAGATTTCATGTGGCCTGCAAAATTCCAAATATTTAATGTAGCCCATAGAGAAAATGCGTACTGTAGCCCTTATAGCTCTGGTCAGAGTCAACTGTCACACAGGCTCATTATATTTTTAGTCTTGAGGAAATTGACCAGAAGAATGTTTTCTTCAGACCTTTATTATAGCTGCAGTGAGGGAGGCTGTGTGGAAGAAGCTTCAGGAACATGAATGTGCTCATCAACTTGTGCCCGCTGGTCCTACTCGCTCACAGTTCTCAATATATTACTTATTTCCATTTGGTGAAAGGGAGCTGCTTGCTCCTCTTCATTTCACTTCTACTTGAATCAACTCTAAGTTCATGATGAGTAATTTGCTTGCTCTGAAAAAATCTTGTATTCATTCTCTCCAAGTGACAAACCTAATAGAAAACCCAATTCAGACCTAAAGACTATTTAACAAAAGGAAAGTAATAAACTACTAAAGATGATGTAATCTGGTTCCAAGATTATTGATGACATGGCTGTGAGTCCCTCATTGTTGATAATGAGATCAGTTCTATATAGCGTTCCCATCTGAGTAGGATACTTCAAGCAACATTAGATCTACAGGTTTCTATAGGTTGGGAGAAAGAAGTCCTGGTTCTGAAGGCTGCACTACCTGAAAGGTTTCTTCTGTGCTGGGCCCCAAAATGATAGATAGGAAGCTTCTGAAGAAGTTTGTAATAATCTATGACTCTTAATATTCACTATTTACTCACTTCATGTAATTACATCCTCTTGATTGTAAGCTGGACCTAAGAGCTCACTTCTAGTCAAAAGGAAAAAAAAGGTATGGGATATGGTTAGGCACAAAACACAGTAATTTCCCCCACCCCTGTAGCCCTGTTTCATTCTTAGAGAAGCAAGCATCCACACTGCGAATAGCTCCATGGAGAAGCACACATCGTCCCTAGACAGTGAGCTGTGTAGAGAATCTTCTGAGGCTTGCAGACTGCCTTCTGAATGAGCTTTTGATTAAATCATTCCCCAGGTGAATTCTACAGTTCCAGCAACACCGTGATGCTCCCTTATGAGAGAACCAGAACCAAAAGACCTAAGGTTCTTCCCCAATTCTTGATCTACACAAAGATAATTTTTACTATCTTGAGCTCCCAAATTTGGAGCTAATTTGTTGTGCAGCAATAGATAGCTAATGTACCAAATCAAAGATGAAAATCTTTGAGTTCATTTGTCCAGTTGATTAGAGGACAAACTCATGTTTTTGCATGTTGCCTCTGAAATTTGAAACCACTGATTCTGCTTATCAGTAGAAAGATGGGCAAGAAGGAGCACCTTTTCCTTTGTTACTTGGGGATATCTCAACATACACAGACCACTGAACCCAATGGAATTTCATGGAGTTAAGAACCCTTTTTCAGTTTTTCTAAAACTATTTTTTTATGCTGTAGTAATATGCATCCACCAGAACATCTACAAAACTGATTTCTTCCTACTCTGCTGGTCTTAGCTATCTGCTATCATTAGTGAAATGGATAAATATGATGTTATGCACAATTGAGATATGGCAGAAATGTAAAATGCCTGAAATCTAAAAAATGAATTGATATGGTCTTGTGGAAAGATGCTGAAGTCCTGCCTGCTGTCAGGTGAATGCAAATGAATTTTTTTTATGGTTAGATAGGGGACAGAAAATCATCAGCTAGACCAATTGCTTCAACTCAGGTAATAGGAGTGATATTGGTATATTCCAGGAAATTTGTTACTGCTAGAACAGTGACTATAATTGTTCTCCAAGAGAGTAAGATCATGATAAACTGCAACCCTTTCCCAAGATCCATCTTTCATTTTGGTGTAAAATAAATTGCATAAATTATGTATATATTATTGTAATCACTGTGTTTCAGGTAGCCTGTTGAAAGAGAATGCCTGGTCAAAGCCCATAGATTCAGCCTTGATAGCAACAAATAGGGAGTTAATACACAGCATTTCCACTTTCAAAAACATATCCTATGAAAAATAGTTACAAATACAGATGTATTATTCATCTATATAGATTGTCAATGTGACCTTATTCATGAGACTGATATAATGGAAACAACCTATAAGTTTAACAGCTGAGAATCAGTTACATTACTTATAGAATAATCATGTGATAGTATACCTTGCCACCACTATATATGATGTTTTGCAAGAAATCATTTTAAGCCTCAGATGATATAATTTGTCAAAAATCATTATATACAACTCTGGTGTTATTTACAGATAATAGTGTATATTCCTTGTGAAATACATTACCTTTTAGTAAAATATTTAATATGATTAAAACAAAAATTGAATAAGTACACAGAAGGCAGTGTCTGCTATGATTTCCTGATGGACTCTGAGTACCCTGGCATGGCTAGAATTAAGTGCTGCCTTTGGAGAAACGGGAGCAGTGTATGTGGTGACTGAAAGGGGAACCTGATGAGTGATAATAGCAAAGCCCACAGCATAACCATATATTCTGCTCTTAATAGTGCTATTCCTTCCTTCATTATCTTTACCCATTTCTGCTTAAATTTTACACCCTGTGGCACTTTAAAATTGTTCATTTAATTTATTTGCATATGAAATAGGAAATATTATTACATATTTGACTTAAAGTATATGCGAATATTGAGACCCTTGTGTGTCCCAAGAAATGTTCTGAGAAGGGATTTGGTAAGGAAAGTCTTTCTTCTTCTTTGTCCCTCCAAAAAGATTCAACTTTTCTGAGTTTTTGCTGTAATTCTGCTCATAGCTAGCTGCATAAAACATCAAATTTCCTAATAGTTCACAATAGCAGGTCTTAAATTTATGGAAAATTTATGTTTCTGTTTACATTTTAAAGCATGTCACATGGGGTCATATATTAGAGGTATTTCATAAGCTCTAGTGTTCCATATAAGTTATGTTACAGATTATGAAATATAAAACAACAGCTAGGTTACAGATAATGAAATTCTTAAAATTTAGTTTTTTGACTTCACTTGTGTTACTAACAACCATAGAATGTCTTTCTGATACTGAAACACCTTTTAAACTTTCTTTCTTCATCAGTATGATCATTCAACATTCAGTCATTAATCAGTTAATCCTTTAATATTTCATTTATCCATGAAAATTCTTTAATGTGGTGCCTACTGAGGGCAACAGACGATAGTGATAGCTCCATTAAGGATGGATGGCCATAGGTTTCTGGAAGAAAATCAAGAGGGAGAGATGAGACTCTGATATCAGATAAAGCCAGCTGCTAAATTGCTGTGTGATCTTAATAAGTTTTTAACTCTTTCCTAAAGCTGTTTCCTGATCATGAAACGAGGGAGTGTCAGCCTAAAGGTTCTGTAAACAAGCTCTCACTTCTGATGTCTCCCAAGGCAGCAGAGCCGTAGTCCTCTGATTCCAGAAGGGGCTTTTCTCAAAATGCTGGGCTGTGGTTGAGTCTCCACACCTATGTCCACTCCAGAGTCAGCTTGCTCTGTGGATGCCCAGAAGAGATGAGAGGGATGAGAGGCGGGAAGGCAGTGCAAATTCTGCTGAGATTCAGAGCTTATTTCTGATGGAAAACATGTTGATGGAAAGGTCAAAGAATGGGAGAGTGGAAGGGAAGTGAGAAATGGAGATGCAGATAGCTGAGAGTCTTGCTTCCTTAACCTTGAAGGAGAACATAAGGTCCTCAATGCAGCAATCTTTATTCACCCACCCTTATTGGATCCCACACTCCACGTGTGCCAGCACCCACCATGAAGCAACCTTCTGTGCCTCCTCATGCAGACTCTCCCACTTCCCACTCCCAACTGCTTCCCCATTCTGCAGCACAAGCCTGCCTTCCTCAAGGAGGGCGCCTTAGGCCAGTGATTCCCAGAAAACAGCATCTCGAAGAATTAAAATCACCGGATACATGGATTCAGTTCCAGACCTCCTGTTGTGGTGGGTGTGAGGTAGTATCCTAGAGAATGAATGTTTGACACATGTAGGGGGTCACAGATATAGCTGGCCCATGGGCTGTCCTTGAAGAGATGAAACCTAAAAATCAACTGCCCAGTGCTTTGACTACACAAGAAACCCTCAGCTTATCACAGTGTTTGTGAAATTGCTGTTTGAGTCCTTTCCCTCAGTGGAAAGATGTTATTTCTATTTTTAAAATATTCCATTTTTATAATGCAAGTTGTTATATCCTAAAACTTTTACAATCTGCTATATATATGCAGTATTATATGCACATCTATATATAGTGATACATAAATAGAAATAATGTACACTCTCCCCAAGCATTATATTTATAGGTTAGAAATATAACATTTATCTAACTATACAAATGTGTCTGCCTGTGCTCACATGTGCTAAACATGAGAAATTTAAAACATATTTTTGTTGAGAATGTATTAGGCAGATACATAAAACTCCTTATCTGTAGTGTGCACAGGTATATATTTAAATCAATTTAATACTTTCTGCTTATTTTACGTGTAATATCTATCAGTTTTCTAATTGATTGATGGTATTAGTTTAAAGTCCATGAGAACAGGAAGAAAGGAGTAGTGCAAAGAAGAAATAAAATGCATGAAGTTATCATGTCAGAAACCTTTAGAGATTATATCTCATGGATCAAGTAAACCATTATTATAACCCTAGAAAATCTCCTCCTTCAGTAGCAGAAAGTAAGTGTAATGATGCAGTTACTGCAGTAAGTATAATACTGCTTTTATAGAAGGATGTCCACACTACTGGAGAAGAACAGATAAAGATAAAATAAAAATTCTTTCTCAGAGCTGATTGATGGCTTCACTAAAGAGGAATCTTTTGTTTGATCTTTACAAATTTATATATCAGTGCACCAGACACTGTTTCAGGTGTTAGGAGTCTAGTTAAGAACAGGACAGATCTATGCCCCCAGCAAAAAAGAAATGCTTTCTTTTATTGTAGGCATAAGGAAGAACATGAACAAGATCCTGAGTGAAAAAGGATAATAATTTTGAGGGTTTAGAAGTTGTTCAGTTGCTGTAGAATAAAGTGGACAAGAGATAGATGGATATATGTTTTGTGGGTCAAGATAAAGGATTTTTTTCTATTACACTTAGAGTACTAGTAAGTCACTGAACAGGCCCCTTAAGAGAGGCATGTGATAAAATCAGTGATTCATATTCAAAGTCCTCTGGCCACCACAGGGGGCTGGATTGGAAAGAAGAGGATGAGGATGCATAGACCAGCAAAGAGAACAATGCTGTGGCCAAGGAGGACAGGAAGTGGTAGTGATGGAATGGCATAAAGAGCTTTTTAGAACCAATAGGCATGACTAGATGAATGACAAAATCTGTTGGAAGAAAGAAAATAGTCAAGGGGAATTTCCATGATTCTGTTTTGGGAAATTAGATGAATTTTTCAGGAAAAGGAATATGGGAGTGAGGACAGGGGCTAGGTTTTGGAGTTCTTAATAACCTGAAATCTTTGGGAAATACTCAAGTGCAATGAAAATATATGCAGGTCATATGTCTGAAATAATAAATGGTACATAGTTAAAATGTTTAAAGAACACTGAAAATGCAGTAAGAAAACAACTCAATTTCAAAATATAGTAAACAATTTTGAACAGATGCTTCAAAAGTGAACATTTTTGGATAGCAAATACATATACAAAAAGGTACTCCATATTATTAATCATGAAAGAAATTAAAACACTCTAATTTTCTCTACTGTGGAATGGTATTTAAGAATAACATAAACCAGCATAAATATTTCTCAAAATAATTACACTGAGGTAAAGGAGCAGCACATGGAGGAATATATACTGTATGATTTGATTCATCTAAAATTCTGGAAAACACAGAATTAATACACAGAGACCAAAAATGTATTAGTGGTTCCCTGCAGCCTTGCAGAGAGAGAAGGAGGGATAAGAGAGGAGGTTTTTGGTGACAGTGAGCATGTCAACCACCTTTATAGTGTTCATGGCTTCCCAACTATTTCTAAATTATATTTTTAAACAGATTATTATTTATTTATGTCAATTGCATCTCAGTAAGCCTCTTATCAAAACAATAGATAAATGAAGTAAACCATAAGGCATGAACTTCCTGAGTACTCAAGAGAAAATGGATCTACAGCAACCAAGGAAGTATTAGACTTAGAAGCAAAAAGAAAAATATCACCTATTGCTATGTAATATATTTGTAAAGATTATTATGCTTATTAGTAAGAGATAGAGGAGTTTCCTTAAGAGAGAGTACTTTTTCTTTTAGAAGTTAGAGAAATAGTTAATTGTCTATTGGTTAAAATTTAGTGTGTATAAAGATGAGAAAAATTGAAGTAATTTAATCTAGAAGAGTATTCAATAAAATATAAATTGATGTTTTGTGTTAAAACCCAACAGTTATACATTTGAAAAGATTTGTGTTCATCATAACTTAATATGTTCAGTTCAAATGTTGTTTAGAGGGGGTGTGGTATTTTTAATAAAGAATTTGGTTTATTCATTCATTTCCTCACCCACACATTCAATAAATATTGAAAAGCAGTGACATTCTACCAGGTATTCTACTAGGCACAACCATGTGGATAAATAAACAGCATCACTTAACCTGGTGAAAAACATAATAGAATACTTATAAAGTAAATTGAAATCTCAGGACTGAATGAGGGGAAAGAACACAGAAGGTAAAACGCATGGGAGAGGCACTTTAGATGGAGAAACCAGAAGCTCTATGGTTCCAAGTGCAAGGGCACTGAGCATGTTCAAGGACCCTCAAGATGCCCAAGAGGCTGATTCCAGTAACCAAGAGCCTGGGATAAGCTGAGCTGCATCAAGGTCATAGTAAGGAGTTTTGAGTTTTATTCTCATTGTGATGACAGGCTATGGGAAAACTTTAGGAGGCACAAGTCTCAACCTGTGATTTATGTTTTCAAGAGTGTCTGATTTCTTTGTAATAAACGGATTGTTGGGGGACGAGCAGAAATGAGACCCAGCGATGAAGTGATTGATCTGCACATGAGATAATGACAGGGCCAAAGGAAATAGTGATGGCAAGGAAAAGAGCAAGTGGCTTTGAAGTATGTTTAAAGAACAGCTGACAAGACTTACATAGGGAAGAAAAGATGCTTTATGAGAAAAATCAATTTGGTGCAACCTTACACTTGTAATGTGAACAACATTTGTCAAACTTCTTGGCTACTCAGGGTATTTCACCTACTTCCCTATAAGTGGTAATTGTGAGGTTTAGTCACAAAATTCCAGTTCTCCTCACCTTGTGAGAACAGTGTAGGACTGTACCATCTTATCCTCTATAACTTTAAGCAAGAAAATGTTATTTGCTTGGGGAAACAAATTGCAGATGTAATGCATTTACTTCTAGGCAGGAATTTTAAAAGAACTTTCCCCATTTACTGTGCATTCTTTTATTTTGCCTTGGTATTTACATGTTGAGATTGGCACCTCCGTCAGTCTAAATTCAAGAATTTCTCAGAATGTTTACTACCCTGCCACTTGTTTTAAGCCATTAAATTATTTTGTTGCCACAGCATAATCAAGAGTATCTGACTGACATATATTTAAAACATTTTTAACTACATGAAACTTGACTTTTCAAGCTACAAGTCACAACCTTTCTTTCCAGCTTCACTTGCTGTAGAAGACTGTGGCCTAGGCATTTGTTATGGCTTGTATCTTGATGTCCCCTCAAAGCCTCACACAGTCGTAGGTGGGGCTTTACAGAAGTGGCTGGATCTAGACTGTGTGAGGCTGGAATTAAGGATGTGATATTGGGATTGATTCATGGTTCCATGCTAGGATTAAGGGTGACCAACATCTGGAGCCAAAGATAGTGGTAGACTCTATAGGGTTGAGGAAAAGGTACTGATGGCAAAGTAGTCCAAATGTTTCTAGGTTGATTTCACATTATATTATTAAAAAGTAATCGGAAGTAGTTATGTGTTCATATAACTCTCATTTTTAAATATAATGATATCATTGTATTTATTTGTTTAAATTTATTATTATATAATCACCATAAGTAAACTGAAGACAACTACAACCTTGAAAACTTCTATTGAAGACTGTTAAAGGAAACACATCTGGAAGAATTGGAGTAACATATATTTAATCTATTTTCTCATGGACTTTCAAGTCAAGGATATAAGTAAAAATTATGTTTTTGGGAACATAATTTCCAAAGAGGTAATAATAGATGCTAAGTGATAAAATAATTCAATGGGATAGAAAAATTTATAGAAACATTGGCTTAACCAAAAGTAAGCTTCTAAAAAATGGCACTATGTCTAAACTCCTTTAGTAGGTAAAATACATATTATGATTCTCTAGACTACTGAGAGCTAGAATTGCTTGGAACAGAGTCTGAGAAATTGAGATATAACTCACCTTTTTCCTAAAGTTTTATGCTTTAAATTTATAGACCAATAAAAACCTTTATTAGTAAATGATTTATTGATTGGTAGATTTTTACCATGAACATTCGTTGGTATACGGAAACATGTTAAGAAAAACCTATATTCAAATGTATATTTTCCCTCAGAGGTAGGGTCAATCAACACTACCAAATATGAAGTTTTCATTGACTGATCTAGTGCCTGGATCAGCGACAAGCCTGCTTGAAATACAAGTTTTCCTGTCAAAGACATTCTTTGTCTCTTAGTTTCTTAAAAGAGTTTAGATACAAACAAATATAACATAAAAGAGTATTCATCTCTAAACAGTAGGTAGAGAAGCCCAACAGAAACTGAGTGAGGAAAAGTTTCTCCCAGCTTAGGGGTTGCCTGTAGTTCAAACAGCAATATTTCTGGACAGTCTCTGCTGGCTTGGCCAGCTTGGTCTAGCTTGTAAAACACAAGCCTGCTTTGGAGATGCTTGACAGTCTGCCCCTGTGGAAATCTCATTTCTTCATCAGACTATACAATGAACAAATATGCTTTATGTGCTGTTTTGTGCTTATGGCATCTGTATGAGGCCTTGGGCCTCTTGAAAATGTAACTATAAAATTTTATAGAGGATAATAGTTCTCAGAATGTGCAACCTTATCTTCTTCACTCCAACAACTTGCACCCAACAAATGGTGCTTTAGCTATCATTGACATCTCTTTGCAGAAATTGATCCAACTCCTGAATATTAATTATTTTAAAATACAGAATGGATTGACTATTCAAAAAAAATAGATTTATGCCAGTGGTAGCTTTGTGAATGTCACAGTGAAATTGAGGGAGAAAAGCTGCTCGGGGAAGGGTGAACAGTCACCCAGCCAAGCTTCCACTAGGGACATTTTTTATAACACTTTTTAGCCATCCAAGATTCATGTGAAGTGCTTAAAGTGCTCAAATACGTGGAGTTAGAAAGTGGGATAGTGGTTGCCAAAGGCTGAGAGGGAGGTCAGATGTGAAGTTATTACCTAGTGGTTATAATTAAACTTTTGCAAGATGACAAAAGTTCTAGAGATGGATAGTGATAATGGTTACACAACAAGGTGCAATTATTAACGTCATTAAATTTTACAATTAAATGTGGTTAAAATGATAAATGTTATCATAGGTATATTTTACCACTTTCTGAAAATTAGTAAATAAATAAGTGGAAATAAATGATAAGTAACATTTTTTATATTGTAGCAGAATTGCCTGGAAGTCATTTGTTTCATAGAGCAGTTTGCGGTTCATTGCAAAATTGATCAGAAAGTTGAGACAATTCTCCCACATCTCATGCCCCACCCCCACTATCACACTACAGTGGGACATTTTCTAAAATCCATGAGCCTACTCTGACATATCATTGTACCAAAGTCTATATTGAAGGTAGCTACTCCTGGTTTTTGTACATTCTGTGAGTTTTGACAAATGTATTATAGCATGTATGCATCATTGTAATATCATAAGAATAATTTAATTTTCCTAAAAATCTTCTCTACTCTGCAAATTTATAACTTTCATCCCCATCTCATTGCGACCACTAATATTTTTACTATTTCCATAGTTTTTGTCTTTTTCAGGATGACATATAGTTATAATACAATATATTACATTTTCAAATTGCATTCTTTCATTTAA
>NW_004624841.1:6059550-6084488 GCF_000247695.1 Heterocephalus glaber | reverse complement strand
TTTTTTTTAACAAATTGGAGTACTACTCAGCCATCCAAAATGAGAAATTATAGACATTTATAGCCAAATGGATGCACATTGAGGGAATACTTTTCAGTGAAATAAATAGGACACACATGTAAATACTGAATAGTTTCTCTAGTGTGAGAAACTGCAAGTGTAAATAAGAACTAAAGGTATAATAGATAATGTGAAATAGGATGAAAAGTTGTAAAGGGGAAGGGGAAGTGGAAGGCGTAGGGGAAAAGAAAGAAGGGAATGGAATTAATATGAGAAAATGAACAGAGGAAAACATAGTCTTTGTAAATAAGGAGGGATGGAAGTTTTGAAGGGAGGTCAGGGGAAGGGGGAAGAAATAAGAACCAAGAGAGTATGTAAAGGTGTATATCTCCAATGATGAATGTCATTATATTGTATACCTAAAATGTACCAATAAAAGTATATACAAAAAATTTTCAGTATTAGATTTAATATTATGTACAGTTTTTGTTCACATTGCAGAAATTCCTTTTCCTTTCTGGTTTTTACTGATTTTATTGCTTCTGTTTCTTAATGGATGTGGTAGGAGTAGAAGTTAAACATGTAGTTGAATAGATAGTTTCACCCTTTTCATTCCTAATTGCATGGATTTGGGCCTTTTCCTACCCTTATTTGATAAGGTTGGCTAAGGGTTTGTCCATTTTGTTTATTCTTTTGAAGAACGAACTCTTGGCTTCATTTATTTTTCTGTATTGTTCTTTTAGACTCTGTTGCATTGATTTCTGCCCTGATCTTTATAATTTCCTCCCTTGTATGAGTTTGGGTTTGTCCTGCTCTTCTTTTTCTAGAAACTTGTGGTTCAGTATCAGGTTGTTTAATTTGGCTCCCTCTGTTTTCCTAAAGTGAGTAGTCACTGCTATGAATTTCCCTTGTGAGGCTGCTTTCATTGTGTTCCATAGATTCTGATATGTTGTATTAACATTGTCATTCAATTGTATTAACTTTCTGATTTCTTTTTTAATATTTCCTCTGTGATGCATTGGTTATTCAGAAGTGTGTTGTTCAATTTCCATGTGTTTATGAAATTCTTGTGGTTTCTTTTGCTATTGATCTCCAATTTCATTGCACTATGGTCTGATAACATACAGAGGATAACTTCAATTCCTTTGCACTTAAACATGTTCTATGAGCAAGTATGTGGTCTGTTTTGGAGAATGACCCATGTGCAGCTGAAAAGAATGTGTATTCTGATTTTGTGGGGTGGAACACTCTATAAACATCTGTTAACTTGATTTGTTCAAGAGTTGGATTGAGTTCTAGTATTTTATTGTTTATTTTTCATCTGGTTTATCTTTTTGTGACAGTGGGGTATTGCAGTTTCACACTACTATTGTATTAGTGCTTATATGATTGTTCATGTCCACTGGTATTTGTTTTATATAGTTGGGAACACTTGCATTTGGTGCATATGTTTATGATTGTCATCTCCTCCTCTTGGATTGTTCCCTTTACAAGGATGTAGTGTCCTTGTTTGTCTCTCTGAATCAGTGTTGCTTTGAAATCCACTTGATCTGCAAAGAGGATAGGTACTCCTGCTTTTTGGGGGGTTCCTGTTGCATGTCATAGTGTTTCCACCCTTTATATTTCAGTCTATGAGTTTCCTTTTGAATTAAGTGTGTTTCTTGTATGCAGCATATTGTTGGATCTTGCTTCTTGACACAGACTATTTCTTTTGATTGTTGAATTGAGACCATTAACATTGATGGTTATAACTGATATGTATTGACTTATCCTTGTCATGACTTTTTCTTTTTGTTGGATTCTTCCACTTGACAGTTAATTTCTTGTTGTGCCTGATGGATTCATTCTGCTGGGCTTCCTCAGATTGTGATCCTCATTCTCTTTTCCTAGGATATTGTTTAAAGTTTTTTGGAGTGCTGCTTTGATATTCATGAAGTTCCTAAGGTGCTTCTTGTTGGATATCTTCCCCAACGAATTAAAAAATCATACCACACTGAGGTATGTGCACCCATGTTCATAGCAGCACAATTCATGATAGCTAAAACTTGGAAGCAACCCAATTGCCCATTAACTGCAGACTGGATAAGAAAATGTGTTTTTTAAATAAAATGGAGTATTATTCCACCATAAAGAATGAGAAACTAGAGACATTTATAGCTAAGTGGATGCACATTGAGGCCATACTCTTAAGTGAAATAAATAGGACACACGTGTGTAAATATCAAATAGTTTCTCTAGTGTGAGAAACTGAAAATGTAAATAAGGACTGAAAATGTAAATAAGTGGGAAGGGTAGGGGAAAATAAAGAAGGGTATGGTATTAATTTTAGAAAAAGGAAAAGATGGAAACAAAGTCTTTGTAGATAAGGAAGGATAGAGGGGTTGAAAGGAGGGCAGGGGAAAGGGGAAAAAATCAGAACCAAGATGGATTATGTAAAGGTGCAAATTTCCAATCATAAATGTCATTATATTGTATACCTGAAATGTACCAATAAAATTAATTTAAAAAAAAGAAATAGGAGAAAGCTTGATAACCATTGCTTGACTCTCACCCATCTTCAGCCTCAGTCTTTGGCAACAGGTCAATGTTTAAATATCTTGTGAAGTCCTTTGAAGGGACTTTTATTTCCTGGATCCTCTAATGAAGCCACCTATGCAGTATGGCTGAGGTATTACCCTTGTGACTGTATCAGATTTATCTGCATTGAATGAACTAAGAAAAAAAAACCCAATTGCTGAGTTCAGTTTCTGTGAATGAATATTTCTTTGTTTGTAAAAGTTATGAGCAAATGTAACTAGCAAACCCAGACCATAGAGGTGCAAGTCAGGCCCTCAAGACAGATTGTTGAAATGGTACGTACAGCATGGAAGACAAGCTCAGGGTGCCCAGATCTCATATAGCAGTGTTCTCACACAGGGCAGAGAGAGGATATGGTTAGCTGATGATAGGGCAAACCTGGTTTAAGTTGAGCTGTGGAACCAAGATTTCTTGTTGGTAGAGAAGAGGAGGATAGATATACACAGGCCTCAGGCCAAGCCTTGAAGATTTAGGTGCCTTCCAATACAAAACACACTTGAGGAAAGCCAACACTGTAAGCACTATGTGTGCTTTGGTGTTATAGTTTCTAGGAAGGCACCCTTTTCTGCTGTAACATCTTATAGTTTTCAGGATTCTGCCTGAAATCTACAACAGTGGCCACAATCTCCAAAGCCTGGAATCCATAATCTATAAGATGATGATGTGAGAGATGACAAGGGCTAGAAATGATTCAGACATGGAGACTGCATTTGAAGTCTAAGTAGAAAGTGGGAGAACAGCTTAGACCTGCAGTGCCCAGAGGGAGGTGAGGTCAAAGGCATTGAGAAAGCCTGCTTCCTCAGGACACATCCTCTTAACCCTCAGATTCCATCCCCCAAACCTCACAGCCTTACCAGGAGAGGCGAGAAACCCAGCCACGATTAAGAGGCACCATATGGAGCTTCAGATCTCTGTACTACATATGTAAGATATTCCTGGTTATTCTCACTTTCCCACCTCCAACTTTCACATGAAAATTCTTAGTTTTGTTCTTGAGCCCAAATTAGTGAAATTCCTTGTTTAAAACTTTTAAAATGTTTTCTGTAGAAATGTAAGCATGAATCCAACACCTCAGATGGAAGGAGTTAAAAACTGCCTTGTCACTAAAGAGGGTTTCCCCTTTATCTATGATAAGATCCTGACATCTGTTAAGAAAAATTATCAAAAATTTCAAGATATGGTACAAGAATCATAGTGTGTCTTTTCATTATTTCACTGCAACATTGTTTTGTAATACCACTTGCAGATTATTTATTTAATTCTCTAGAAGAACACACCTTCCTTTCACTAGACACTGTAAAATTACATGTTAACTTGTGAAGGAATATACCTTGTAAGCAATTTTGATCAGCAGAAAAGGAGATGACATATTTCAGATGGTAAAAGAAAATCCCAAAGATACACTGTTTTGTTTTGTTTTGTTTTGCTTTGCTTTTGCTTTTGAGCATTAAACCCAGGGCCTCCTTTGCTCTGCACTGAATAACATGCCCAGCTGAAGGTCTACAGTTTCATTGTATGTGGAATATTAACTTGTGTCTCTAACTCAGCAAAATTATCTCACTATCCTAAATTTCCCTAATGATATAAATCTCTGTTTCTTAAGTGCTCCCATAAAGTATTTACAAACACCATTTATGGCATTGACTTAAATTAATCTTTGACATGTTTGTATAAGAGGAATGTTTTAAATAGTTTTTGAAAAATATACATTGAGAGGCCAACAGGAAAGCTCTGGGCCAATGAATGGAGCCCATCATTTATTCATTTTTATTCCTCCTTCCAGTGAACAAGAGAGCCTCAGCTAAGTTTCGTGACTGACTCATCCATCATCCAGTCTTACCCCCTTATCACTGGGTACATCTTCTCAAATCTGATGTCCTTTATTATTTATACTCAGATACTTTATAGAAAGAATACAAATCCCAAATCAAGCAACATAAACACTATTATTCATTTGGAACAAACACTATAATTTCCTACCACTTTTCTCATCTTCTAGAGGTTTTCTGTGTAACAAAATTAACTTTATTTCATTTTAATGTCGCCCACTCAATGTATATTTTTTTTTTGTTTTCTTTGTTTTTTTTCACTCAATGCATATTTGAAAACTGTTTATTTTGTCCCTGGCTATGTGTTATGAGAAAGTGTTTTCATGTCTACTCTTTTCAAAGAAAGAGACAAAAACAACGTGACTCTCTTTTAAGTAGGAATTGTATTTTGCTCACATTTTCCTCCTCTTGTTTAGTCATTCTTCAGCTTATTGAGGATGAATTCAAAGACTTTAAAGAGAGACTTAGGCTCTTCACCCTAAAAGTTGACATATAGATGAGGTTTGCAACAATTTGGGAACTGAAAGATCCCATTTTGCTTAGCTGTGGGTCAGTCAAAGGTCAAGGACCCACAAATTGAGATGTTACCCCTTTACCATTAAGAATTTTCATCTCACCTTCTTTCTCTTCCTAATTCCACCTCCATATCACTGTGTTTCAATGTTCACATCCTAGGTTCTCTTTATAACTGAACTATTTTAGCAATTTATTTTGTGTAAATCCTATGGATCAACTTCTCTTCAGTCTTATATCTTGTTTTTACTATAATAATGCATGTTCATTTTGTGTACATGAACTACATATTTTACAAGGTATATAATCTCAGCTTCCTCCTTTTTTACTTTTCTTGATGTAATTTACAATCTTAAACCATTTACCTTTTTTTTGCATCATGACTTTCTATATAGTGCTTACATTTAACTGTGAGATGGAAATGGGCAAGAAAAGCCAAATGTCATTAGAAATTGTAAGTAATATTCACTCTTTGGAGCTACATAAACAAGCCTTAAATAAGAGTTATCGTTGTCCTCAGCATTGTTTATAAAGGAATTTGTATTTTCCATTGTGTATAAAAAAGGTATGACATTTGAATTTTGCCAGTGGTCATTAGCTCATTTGGGGCAGCAGCTCATAAAATATTTGAATGGATAATGGCTAGTAAGAGAAATGCCAAAGATTCCTTTTCCTCTAGCAGATATTGGAGTTTTCAGTTTTGTGGTTCAATTACTATTGGATTAGTTAGCCAGTCCTGCTTTCCTTCGACTATATGTATTACTTTTGACATTGTGATTTATAATTCTAGTGTATAAACATGGAAGGAAGAAAAAATGTGAATTTCTGCTTAAAATATATAATAAATGAGAAAAAGAAATCAATGGAGAGAGCTCAGATTGATTGAGATACCATTTCAAGCTTAAAAACTGATGCATATCTTCAATTTTCTCTTGTAATTACATCCTTGGAAGGTAAAAAAATCAGTTTTCATAGAAAATTAAAAAATAAGTTGTAATTTCTAGTTTTGTTAATTGAGAATGTCATTTCTGAAACATTGAGATGGAAGGAAACAAGATGGGTTTTGTAGTAAAAAAAGATTAGCTTTGAATCTGAGCCTTACTGCTTCCAAGCTAAGGAACTGGACATTAACTTTCCTATGCTTCATTTTCTTTATTAGTGAATTTTTTGGTTATAGAATGCACAGGATGGTTGAAAGTTATAAGTGAATAATATAAATTCCTCAGGATAATTCTTGAGCTCTGAATGTATTACTAGCTGAACTCTAAGTATTTTATCTCTTCTCATTAAATGACAGTTCACAATAGTTTCTTGCTTTTTTACATTTACATTTTGCTTCATGCAGAAGTTGTGAAATTTGCTATAAACAAATATAGTAGACTTGCTCATTATACAAAGATAATAAAACAACTAAAATAAAGATAAATGGAAGAAACACAGCTGAAAAAAGAGGACTAAAATATGGAAAACCAAGTAAAAGGACAAAAACACAGCTAATACAAGTGGAAAAAAATATACAAGACCAGTATTTAAATAATTGAGAATTAAACCTGATTTTGAGTATCCAAACAGGGATGATGGCTATGTAAAGGAAATGGTGAAATTCAGAGACAAGTTTGCATGGGCTCTATGTTATATGTATTCTTGTAAACATCTACAGTTAACCAATTTCCTTCTTATTTCTGCATCCTTTCTTAAATTTCACTAACCAGGCTATAGCAAAATCTGGATCAAATGACTCAGTTTTTGCCTTTATGTACTTACATCAATGTTTACTGATTCATATTCTAAACCATATCTCTCTCATTTTCCTATTTGTTGTTGTGGGGTGTGAAGAGAGTGGTAAATCACTCTTGCTCTCATATTTCCACAAGACTAAGAGACAAAATTTCTCACCAAGTCTATTACAGAGTGTTGAGTGAAGATCTGTTCTCACCGTGTTACATGCTCAACTTTTCAGAAGTTTCAGGTGCCAATACTCCTCCCCTCAATGTGTGATAACTGATAGCAGTTAGTAGTAATATATTTCAGAGTTTAGTATCACTGTTTTATTTAAAGACAATGACTATAACCTTGCCCATGTAGACCTTAATCATTTTCTATGTGTAGAGAAGCTCCTCGGGGAAGGAAGTTGTTGTAACACCCATATGAAAGTCCCAAGTTTCAAGGGCTGCAATAGATGCTAATTAGTCAGTCAAAAGCCTTTGGGCCAGAGATATACATTACAAGCTTCTGTAGACTTCTTTAAAGTGAAATATGCCTAAATGCTGTAAGTTTCTTGGGCCTAAGGTGAACCTTGGGCAATAACAGAGATTGAATAATAGTTCTGATACTCATTTTTTGTTGTTGTTGTTTTTGAGACAAAGTCTTGCTATGTAGTCCAGACCACCCTCAAATTCTGCAGAGCCCAGGCTGACCTTCAACTCATCATTTTCTTCCTGGTGCTTATTCTTTGTGTGTGTGTGTGTGTGTGTGTGTGTGTGTGTGTGTGTGTGGTAATGGGTATTGAACTCAGGGTCTTTGCATTGAGCTATATCCCCAGACATCAGCTAAATTGCCTAGACTAGACTCTACTTGCAATCCTCCTGCCTTAGCTTCTCAGGATGCCCTGATTATAGGCATGCATCACCTAACCAGGCTTGATAAGACTTGATACTTACTCTTGATGAAGAATTAGGACAACCCCCTCAATTACAAGGGTCTGTCATGTTGCAGGGCTGCTAGTGGCAGAGCAGGCTGGCACTCACTTCTCATATTTAGCCAAACTTCTTTCTGTTGAGCCACAAAGTCTCTTAGTGTTCATTCAATGTGTCCTCCAGTTCTCTCTTCCCAGCACTACAACTTTCCCTTAGATTTCAATTTAACTTTGGAGAAGAAGAGATGGAGAAATCACTATAGCTTATTAGACCGGATGCTCAGCAATCAGAAAAAGTATTCACCTCCTCATCATCATCTTACCTCCTGGAGGGTGTGATTTGTATTTCATCACCACCTGGCTGGCCAACCCCTTAATTAAATAGTTAGCTTCATCAGCTGCAGGGCTTGAGATAACAGTGAGAGCAATAAACAACAGAATGTGACTTCACAAATGTAGTTGTAGCTAATGAATCGGAATCATGTAAAGTTTCAAGTGCAGCTCACTGCAAATACATAGTGATAGAAAATTATTAGAATTGCTAACAGTACTGAGAAGAACTCTGGACCTTATCTTTCCCATCACCTACCTCATCTTTAGTGTGGAGACCTGACTAAACTATTCAAACTTGCTTGCTTTTCCTAGTTCTTTGTATGAAATAACCAGGCATAAGAAACAAATATATGGCATTATGCATCTGTTTGTAAGTTTTAAAGTTCACACATTAGATCTGTGTAAATTAAATTGTTCATACCTGGATCTCATGGAGAAAGACAATGTTTATGTATTCAATTTATTTTCATAGCTTAGTGGGACTTAGTAAAAGTTTTCCAATTACCTGAGAGATAGGGTAGTTCAGTCTAGTGGAAAGAACATTTCAGTGGGAACATGAAGACTTGGATTTGACTTTCAACCCTGAATGGGAGAGGGAGGCAAGATTGCTATTTGTTTCCAAAGTGCAATAAAGAGATAATAAGGTTTCATTGATGGGCCGTTGTGAGACATAAGAATACATGAAAAAGTACTTTGTGGATTATATAGTGTTGTGAAAATATAATACTTTGCTCATCCAGGTATATGTAATCCTTGATGAGGTCATTAAAAAGCATACTTTGTTTTCTAAGGCAATTTTCAGATTTTTACTTTGCCTTTCTAAATACATTAGAGTATTAAGGTAATTTTCTAGGCTTTCAGCTGCTGACCCTAAAATGACAATGGAAAATGCAAAACTGAAAATTTAATTTACATGTAATTATATTTAAGTGTTTGCTTATGTCTTTGGTTCTATTCTATATCACTGAGGCAAGTGCCTATTTCTTATGCAATGCTTTTCTTCTATGAAGCAATTAAGACTTTCCCAGAAACACTTAGAAATATTATAGTATCTGTATTAGTCACTTTCCTGTTGCTGGGAAAAATACACTACACCTGTAGCTTAGATGAGGAGAGATTTATTTTGGCTCACAGGTTCAGTGAGTTCAGTCCATGGTAGGCTAGCTCCAAGGCAGAAATGGCACGGTGAGGAAAACTGTTCATTGCATGGCATCCAGGAAGCACAGAAAGAAGGCAGGAGCCAGGGACCTAAACATACCCTTCCAGGTCATGGAATTTACCCCTCCCTTTTTGACCAGGCCCTATCTCTAAATGTGAGATATTTTAAATACAAATCATAACAGGATCTTTACTTTGCTCAATATAGTTAGGAAAACAGAAAGGACCTCAGAAATATAAAATTTTAAAGAGTGGTGGTCAAGAGCAACATATTTATCCATGCTTTACTCTAAGACTCCTAATTTATCAGATCCCCACAGTGGGAGGGACATCCCTTCAAAATTGGTTGAAATTGTGGTTTTGTTTAACATTTTCATATTTTATTGGTACATTTTAGGTACACAATATAATGACATTCATCATTGGAAATTTGAACTTTTACATAATCTCTCTTGGTTCTTATATTTTTCCCCCTTCTACTGCCCTCCCTTCAACCCCTCCATCCCTCTCTGTTTACAAAGAGGTTTTTTCCATTTTTTCATATTAATTCCATTCTCTTCTTTCCTTTCCCCTACTCCTCTCCCTTCCCCTTCCCCTTTGCCCCTTTTCTTCCTATTTCACATAATCTATTATACCTTTTTGTCCTCATTTACACTTTCAGTTTCTCACACCAGAGAAACAATTTAGTATTTACACGTGTGTCCTATTTATTTCATTTGAGAGTATGGCCTCAATGTACATCCATTTAGCTATAAATGTCTCTAATTTTTCATTTTTTATGGATATTACTTCATTTTATAAAAAAATTTTTCTTTATCTAATCTCCAATTGATGGGCACTTGGACTGTTTCCAAGTTTTAACTATTTTAACTATTGCAAACTGTGCTGCTATGAACATGGGCGCACATATATTGCTGTGCTATGATTCTTTTAATTCTTTTGGGAAGATATCCATCAGGGGAATAGCTGAGTCAAATGGGACTTCCAATTCTAGATCTTTGAGGTATCTTCATATTGATTTGCACAGTGGTTTCACAAGTTTACACTCCCAGCAGCACTGGAGCAGGATTTCTTTTTCCTCACAGCCCCACCAGCACTTGTTTTTGGTTAATTTCATGATATCAGTCATTCTCTCTGGGGTGAGGTGTAATCTCAGGATTATTTTCATTTGCAACTCTCAAATGACAAATGATGTTGAACATTTTTTCATATATTTATTTTCTATTTCTAATTCTTTGTATGAGAAATGTCTGTTCATTTCAGATGCCCATTCTTGGATTGGGTCTTTAAATTTGGGAGATCTGATTTTTTTTAAGTTCCTTACAGATTCTAGATAGTAGACCTTTGTCTGAGGGACAGCTGGTGAAAATTTTTTTTCCCAAATTGTGAGTTGTCTCTTCACTCTGTTGTTGGTTTCTCTTGCTGTGCAGAATCATTTTAGTAAGAAGAGATTCCACTTGTTTATTATTTGTGCTAGTTCACAGGCAACTAAGGTTTTGTGCATAAAATCATTTCCTACACCAATGTCTTCAAGAGTTCTATCTAACCTCTGTTCCAGCCGGTTTACTGTTTCTGTTTTAATATTTAGATCTTTCATCCATTTCAATTTTAGTTTAGTGCATCATGAGAGATATAGGCCTAGTTTTAATCTTTGGCAAGTTGAAACCCAATTTTTCCCCCACCATTTATTAAGGAGGCTATCTTTCCTCCAATGAGGGGGTTTGGCTCCTCTGTCAAAGATGACATGGCTGAGTGTGTCTGGAGGTGTTTTTGCATCTTCTAATCTGTTCCTCTGGTGCTCAGGTCTGTTTCTTTGACAGTACCATGATTTTTTTTTTTTTTTTATCACAGTAGCCTTGAAGTATAGCTTCAAGTTGGGGGTTGTAATACCCCCTGCCATGTCTCTGTTGCCTAGAATTTCTTTTGCTATTCTAGGCCTCTTCTTGTTCCAAATGAATTTTTGGATTATTTTCTCCAGGTCTGTGAAGTATGCTGCTGGGATTTCAGTTGGGCTGAATCTATATAGCAGTTTTGGAAGTATGTCCATTTTCACTATGTTGATTTTTCCTACTCAGGAGCAAGGGATGCCTTTCCATTTTCTGATATCATCTTCAGTATCTCTTGTCAAGAGTGCTGTAGTTTTCAGAGAAGAGGTCTTTGATTTCTTTTGTTAGGTTGATTCCTAGGTGGCAAAGCCCAACCGACCTCCAATGCTGCTTGACAAAGTTCCAGCTGGGGGAAAGAAAGGATGGAACACATCGTACCCTCATGTTTTATTTTTTCTTGCCATAATGTTTATGATTGTTACTCTGATCATAGGAGTCATTGTGTTTGTGACTAACAACAAACTCTCCATGAGGCAAATTGGCAATGATATATTGAAATCTAATCTGGCTCACAAGTCCCAAATTCCAGTTTCTCTTAGTTCTATTGCCACATCCACTTCTAAAAAAAACCTCTCCTAAAACCCCCTCTGTTTCCCCACTACTATAACTCCCCCTCTTACTGCTGACATTCTTTTTACTAAAGGGGTCTTATGAAGAGATTGAAAGGACAGACTTTAGATGTAAGAAATAGTGGGAAATGGGAAATAGAAAGAACGTTAAGACAGGTAAATGCATTAAGGAGGGAAGTTACTCAATATTTCTCAAAGTGCTGTAAATATTTCCTGCTCATGGACTATGAACCCAAATGACATTTAGTTAAGATGAATAGAGGTATAGAAAACTAGAGAGCTAATAGCAAACTATATTAACCATTGTGCAGTTTCTCAAGGGCCAGCTGGTGACCACAAGTTTGACATTTAATTAATTATATCTTGCTTGTACCCCCACTGATATAGAGATTTTGATTAAGTTACCTTCTGTTCTGCTTAGGTATGGGAAAATAAGGGGACAATTGTAATTTTAAAAAATGCATTCATGATGTTCAGTGAAATGAATCAGCTTAGAAAAAATATACTCTGTTTAACAAAAAATAACCTTTACTTCAATAGAAATTGCTAAGGCAACTTAAAATGTAAACATGTTCTGCCCAATGCCTCCTAGCTATTGCTTAAAGATATAAAAATAAATCAGACCCTGAGACTTCTCAGAGGGAACCTGAACATTGCTTGTGAAGGTTCTTTTCTCATCACTGGCCCAGGATATCTCCCCTTCCTACCCTACATCGACATGGACTGCAGCTGGTCTGCGGCACCTAGGTATTTCAGTTCTTTGGATGTTATTGTGGAAGGAATTGTTGGCCTTATTTCTCTCTCGGTGAGTCTGTTGTTCGTATAGATGAAAGGTATTGATGTTTGTGTGTTGACCTTGTATCCGGCTACTCTACTGAATTTTGTTATTAAGTCTAGAAGACTTTTGGTGGAGTTCTTGGGGTCTTCTATATACAGTATCATGTCATCTGCAAATAATGACAGTTTGACTTCTTCATTTCCTATCTTTATTCCTTTTATTGCTTTCTCTTGTCTAACTGCCATGTTAATGTTTCCAAGACTATATTGAACATGAGTGCTGATAGTGGACATAATTGTCTTCTTTGTGATTTTAATGTGAAGTATTTGTGTTTGACCATTTAGTATTATATTGGCTGTTGGTTTTTCATAGATAGCTTTTATTAGATTGAGGTAGAGACTGTCTATTCCAATTTTTTTGTAGTTTTTTTTTTTATCATAAATGCATGTTGGATTTTTTCAACTGCTTATACTTCATCTATTGCGATGATCATATGGTTTTTGTCCTTGGCTCTATTAATATAATGTATTACATTTATTGATTTGTGTATGGTGACCTATCCCTGCATCCCTGGGATGAATCACACTTGATCAGGATGTATGATCTTCTTGATGATCTTTTGCATTCTATTTGCCAGTATCTTAGTAAGGATTTTTGCGTTTATGTTTGTTAGTGAGATTGGCCTATAGTTCTCTTTTTTGGTTGGGTCTTTCTCTGCTTTGCGGATGAAGGTGATGCTTGCTTTCAGAAATGAATTCAGGAGTACTGCTTCCCTTTCCTTTTCATTGAAGAGTTTAAACAGTAGTGTAAAAAGCTCCTCTCTAAATGTCTTGTAGAATTCAGTGGTGAAGCCATCAGGACCTGGGATTTTCTTCATTGGTAAGATTTTACTTACATTTTCAATTTCATTGGTTGATATTGGGTTGTTTAGAATTCTTAGCTCTTCTTCGTTCAACTTTGTTAACTCATATGTATCTGGAAATCTGTCCATTTCTTCTGTGTTTTCCATCTTATTGGTGTTTAGTTTCTTGAAGTAGGTATTGATGATCCTCTGGGTTTCTGCTGTGTTATTTGTAATTTTACCCTTTTCATTCCTAATTGCATGGATTTGGGCCTTTTCTTTCCTTCTTCTGAAAAGGTTAGCTAAGGGTTTGTCAATTTTGTTTATTTTTTCAAAGAGCCAACTCTTGGCTTCATTGATATTTTCTATTGTTCTCTTAGTCTCCTTTGCATTGATTTCTGCTTTGAATTGTATAATTTCCTCCTTTGTATGAGTTTTGGGCTTGTCCTGCTCTTCTTATCTATAAGCTTGAGGTTTAGCATCAGCTTGCTTAATTGGGCGCAGTCTCTTTTCCCAATATGAGTATTCACTGCTATTAATTTCCCTCATAAGACTGTTTTCACTGTGTTCTATGTATTCTGATATGTTCTATAGTCATTGTTATTTAATTGAAGGAACTGTCTGATTTGTTCTTTAATTTCCTCTATGACCCATTGGTTATTCACAAGTGTGTTCTTCAATTTCCATGTTTTTATAAAATTTTTTTGGTTTCTTTTGATATTGATCGCCAATTTCATCACACTATGGTCTGATAATAAACAGGGGATAACTTCAATTCCTTTGTACTTACTAAATTTGTTCTATGAGTGAATATGTGGTATATTTTGGAGAATGGCCCTTGTGCAGCTGAAGAGAGTATATATTCTGATTTTGTGGGGTGAAACTCTCTGTAAACATCTGTTAAGTTCATTTGTTCAAGAGCTTGACTGAGTTCTAGTATTTCATTGCTTATTTTTTGTCTAGTTGAGCTATCAATTTGTGACAGTGGGGTATTGAGGTCCCCCGCTACCATTTTACTAGTGCTTATATGATTGTTCATGTCTGTTACTATTTGTTTTATGTAGTTGGGTGCATTAATGTTTGGTGCATATATGTTTATGATTGTCATCTCATCCTCTTGTATTGTTCCCTTTACAAGGATGTAGTGTCCTTCTTTGTCTCTCTTAATCAGTGTTGCTTTGAAATACACTTGATCTGCAAAGAGGATAGCTACTCCTGCCTTTTTTGGGGGTTCCTGTCTCATGGAGTATAGTATTCCACCCTTTAACTTTCAGTCTATGAGTTTCATTTTGAATTAAGTGTGTTTCTTGTATGGAGCATATTGTTGGATTTTGCTTCTTGACCCATTCTGCCAGCCTATTTCTTTTGATTGGTGAATTGAGACCATTAACATTGATGGTTATAACTGATATATATTGAGTTATCATTGTCATGACTTTTTCTTTTTGTTGGATTCTTCCCCTTTACATTTAATTTCTTGTGCCTCACGGGTTCATTCTGCTGTATTTCCTGGGGATGTGATCCTCATTGTCTGTTCCTAGGATATTGTCTAAAATTTTTTGGAGTGCTGGTTTGGTATTCGTGAAGCCTCGAGGTGCTCTTTGTCATGAAAGTATCTTATTTCTCCATCTATTTTGAAAAACAATTTTGCAGGGTACATCAGTCTGGGTTGGAAGCTTTTTCCCTTTAGGGGTTGGAATATATCACTCCAAGCTCTTCTTGCCTTGAGTGTTTGCATTGAGAAATTTGATGTTATTCTGATGGGCTTTCCTTTGCAAGTGATTTTTTTTCTTTCTCTAACTGCTTGTAGAATTTTGTTCTTCTGTTGGGTTTCTTGAATCTTAACAATTATATGTCTATGTGTAAATTTTGTTGATCAAGGCTAGTTGGAATCCTGTATGCCTCCCTTATCTGTATGTCAATTCTTTTCCCCTGCTTGGGAACGTTTCTGCCATTACTTCTGTGAACAATTTTTTAATGTCATTTGCACTCTCCTGTTTCTTCACTGACTCTGATCAGTCTTATGCTATTCTTCTTTCCATTGTCTAGCAGTTGTTTTATCCATTTTTCATGTTGCCTTACAATTTTGAAGCAATTTTTATTTTCCTGATCAATAATTGCAATCTTATCTTCTAAATCTGAAATTCTGTCCTTAAATTAGCTTATTCTGCTGTGTAGACTTTCAATGGAGTTTTGGTTTCCATCTGTTTTATGGATTCCATTTGTTTCCTATGTTGGTATTCCATCATGCTCCTCAGCTACTCTCTGAATTTATTAATCATGTCTTGCACTATGGGCACAATATCTGCTGTTATCTGAGAAATTATTTCTGATTTCATTTTTTCCAGATCCTCTTTTTTTGCCAGTTCAGGGAGCCCAGGTTGTTGAGTATCAGGTTGTTCCATCTCTTTCCCCTTTGTGGTTCCTTTAGGTGATCTGCAAGTGTGGTTTTGAGACTTGTTTACATGTTTTCTCATTTCCACAATGGGGGGCCCCGGGGTGTGGGATGTGTGCTGCTGGCACTCATATGGCTCACCTCCTCAGTGCTGGGCGTTATGGTATGGTGGCCCGGATAGTTCATGTTTTCTTCACTGGGGGGGGGGCTCTGCTCCTCAGTGCTGGGATGGTGGTAGTATATAATCATTTAAATATATATATATATCACAGTTTCTGCTGAACAATTTCAGCATGATGTATACATCATGATATTTCATCTTTAAATGCCAAAGCATGTATCTCCTGGGAATAAGAACATTCCCTATCAAAGCAAAATGACAATACCACTTGCAAGAAAAATAAGTTTAACTTATTAATATCTAATACACAATTTATATTCAAATTTTCCCAATTTTCAGAGGAGTTGTAACTGTCACAATAACGTTAACCAATTATAATATTGTTATATACAACTGTTTGGATTAATGGCAAGATTTAAAATTCTAAATATTTCAAGAATGTTTTCCCTAAGAAATGAGAAATCTCTTGTTTGATTACAATGCCTTTTGGTTCCAATACTCCTATTCCTTTTGCCTTGCGAGAAAGGAGACAGTGTTTGCATGTGTTTGTGCACATGTGTGCATATGAGAGCTTATAGGGTAGAAAGAAATATTGAAGAAATAATTGTAGACCAAGATAAAATCATTATGTTTTTCAAGGAGAGGCTTAGATATTTTACATGCAATCTTATCTTCACAAGCATCCTAAAATTTATACTTCACCTGAATTTTTAAATTCTTCTTTTCATAACAAATACCTTGAAAGGACAATTTATGCCTTAACTCTGTGTCCTCCACCACCATCACTCAAAAACAACAAGAAAGAATGAAAAAGGAAGAAGGCAGATGTGAGTATTCAAAGGTATCAACTACAATCCTGAACCAACTTTAGTTCCTTCCTGATTTATCTTCTTTTCTGTTACAAAGCTTGGACCTTAGGAACTGTCTTTTGATTTTATCCCTGTTTATGACCTGTTTGGGCTTCTCAGTTGATTTGATTTGTCTGATACACACCTCCAGATCCTTCTGCTTTTCATCACCACTGCTAGACACTCTGACCTTGTATGGACCTGTGGTGTTTTGATCCCCAATCCATGACTCTGAATAATCTCAGTAGATCTTCCCTGGCTTGGAACTCAGAAAGATTAATGTGCACTTACTTTATAAGGTCCTCAAAAGAAAAGCTTAATATGGCTATGCTCATCATAATAAATAGAGGCTTATCATAAATACAGGGTTATCATATTTTTTAAGTATCTATTTTCACATTACAGAGAATTTGAGGGGTGTTGACTTCACAGTCTCAATCCCAGTTTTTATGAATGTTCTTAAGTATTAATTCATCCTCACCTTTGCACAAAAGATTTAATAACTAGTGAAATGTTAGTAAGCATCTAATTGGCAGAAATAATGAGTGTTCAAGTTTGAAATTGCTATTTAGGGTTAAGGAGAAAAATCAGTAGCTACTAGTTAGAAATGTGGACAAATTTTTACCCCCTCTGAGACCAGTAAGCTTATTCTGTATGTAATTTCAAAAAGTATATAAGTATTCAGAGATTCAAATGTCAAACTGATTGTTCTGTGCAGGAAACATTGCTCAGTTCCACTTCACGCAAACTCACCATCAGAACTGCCCCATCCTTCTCCAGGCCAGGACCACTACTCTGTTGGAGGAGCAACCACATCACACCTTCTTCCTCCTCTTAAAATAAGCACAGATCAAGTAGAAGGTGAATGTGATATATTTCCAGGAAAATTTTTGTAATAAGTAATAAGAACATTTCTGGCTGTCAGACAAAATATATGACAATATATCTGCTTTTCCAATAGCCCTGACATCAAGAATGAGGTCTTTCTCATGTGTAAAAAATGTAGAAATAAGAATGAAACTCGCAGAGAATTGCACACAGGAGATATCATTCAAGTTTGTTATTTTCTACTTTGGAAAATATTATTTCAGCTTCAGAAAACTTTGCATTTTATTTCTCAGGAACTGTGTTTTCTTCTTCTTAGTGGATGGTTGTCCCAAAATCAGGCCCACAGCAAGGCATGTAAAAGCAGAATCTTAAAGACAACTGGATTCTTGGAAAGGATGGCATCCCATTTGCACCACAGGGTACTAACTGAGGGGTTGTTTTGTTTTCTTAGTTTTTGGTTTGTGCATTTTGTCTCTATAAAGAGAAATAAATGATGATTCTTGAAGTATATTATAGACAGGTCATATCATTGTATTCAGAAACATGGGACAGTTAGAGCTGACTCACAGCAAAATGATTGACTCAATGCAGTGTGTTTTTCAAAATGTGAACTTCACTTTTTAGACTGACATTTAGTGCTGCTCTCAGGGAGTTAGTTATCTGTGCACATGCATTCATTTTCCCTCTCAGCCAGCCACCATAGTCTACTATACTTATTTAATAATCCTGCCTGAGGATAGTGTAAGGTTGAGATAATATTAGGAAATGAACAAGGTAGTGAAAACTGTCTCAGGCAGATGGAGTAATTTAAACTCTTCTGCAAGCTAGTGTTCTCAGACTTGCTGAATCCATTGATGGTGATGGGGAGCATGACTATAGAGTAAAGAGTCATAGGGTTAGGAAATGACACGAAGTTTCTTGTGGAGAGAATACAAAAGACACTTAGCATGGGCCTCTTACCCAGAACAACTTCAACCCCTATCAACAAATTCAGTCTCTAATGAATTTTTTTCTAAATTCCAGGAGGCTTAATTAGCTTTCATTATTAATTTCATTTCTGCTGGGATGTTCTTACCAATGGCTGTAACGATCCTCAGTCCACCCATGTGGCCTCACATATATTCACTGGCCAGATATTGCTACTCTGGCTACCTCTCTACAGACTCCCTGATGTTGTCCTAAGGATCCCTCTTTCATTATGACAGTGCTTCCATCAGATTCTGCAACGAGTGTTATCCCAGAGATGCTGGGTGTTTTGTGAACATGATTATAACTAGCATCTTTCTGAGTGGGGTCCAAGATTTAAATAATGAATGATACCATCATTTTGGAATTTTTTAAATGACTGAAGGTAAGAAAATCTTCGTCATTTATCGAACTCTTCTCATATGCCAGACAGAGGTCTAGAGCATTTACACAACTGGTCAAATCAAGCCCTCCCACCCCTGTGAAAGAGCTAGAGTTTGTATAACTGATACCATTTCACAATACAGAAACTGGCAGATCAATGTTGTTCTGGAGCCAAGTCCTTGTGTTCAAACTGAGGAGGAGCCCAGATTACATAGCCCACTTCATTTGTAGTCCAGATTGCATTTTGCCACTTCCTGGGCTGAATGGATAAGTTTTAAATCATGTCAGAATCAATATACCACACTACTGTCTACTGAGGAGTGATTAGCCTCAGGATCACCATCTAGTATGTTTTAGGACAACCGATAATAGTGGCAATCAGAGGGATAGCAGAGCGATGAGCTTGAGTCAACAGGTATATGATTGAGTGTGTGTACCTGCCGGCTGAGTGGAGACCTCATAGGCTTTTTCTGTGTCCAACTGCATCAGAATGAACCTGCTTTATCTCTGAGATGTGCTGATACCTCCCTAACACCACTCCCACTGTATGGCCTTGATTATTAGCACACAGCAGGCTTTCTTTACTCTAATTCTACCACCTTGCTTTTCTGAGTACAATTATTTTGTACCACTGCCCTTATTAAATTTCTATCCTCTAGAACAGGGATTCTGAATTTGTGTATTATGTACCTATTTGAAAAGTTTATTGCATGTGTGCTTCTAAAATTCTGATTCTTGTTGGCTTTTTGTACAAATTAGACAAAGAAAACACTTCATTTGTTTCTTCTCGGCCACAAACTTGTTCCAGTGTAATGGTTTAATAGAAAAATCCACTTTTGTGTTATCTGCTGGCTGAAAAACATATTCTTCTCTCCCCTCTCTGTAATATAAATGCCTTGTATTTGTTCATTGCGCAGTCTAAGCAACCTAGAAGGATGGCTCTGAGAGCCAACAACTATTTAATGGACATCTGTGGGACATGATGGGTTGCTACTTGAATCTCCAGAGCATAGTGATGCTAAATATGCAAAGATTATTTGAGAGTGTCTTGGAGAAGGGTTGGTGTGAGTGAAAATATCAAGTTCAAGCAGATGGCTGCCTCAGGCTGTGTGAAGTTCCATCAGGCTGCCATCACTCCAGGGAATGGTTCTTAGGAAAAATACTTGTCCCAGAGGGTGTTGCAGAGGGTCCAGCAGGAGTTGGGTGATAAACAACTCTAAGTAAGGAGAACTTGGTCCTCCAAAGTTTCATAAACAATCAGGCAAACAGCTCCATATCGGGAGGTGCTTCATTCATAGTGCTTGGCTGCGCATATGCACAATCAGATCATGGAAGAACCCCAAATATAGCAAGCACATCAAAACTCCTGAATTCAGCCTGGAGCTCTAAAGGACAGATGCAGGCATCAAAGCTAAAGCTCAGGTATTATTCTTCCCAGACATTCACATAAGACTGGTAAGATTGATGTGAAACAAAAATGAATTGTAAACAAAAATAATTTAAAATAATCTTTCTTTTTCTTCCTTAAATTCTTTTATTGGCACATTTTACATATATAATATGTTTACATTTATCACTGGGTGCTTGTACCTGTACATGATGTATCTTGGTTCTTATTTTTTTCCCTGTTACCTGTGCGCTCTTCACCCCCTCCATCCTTCCCTATTTACATAGACTTTGTTTCCATTTTTTTCCTTTTCTCATAATTTTTTTTTACCCTTCTTTCCTTTCCCCTTCTACTCCCCCCACCCCTACAGCTTTAGACCTTTTCCTATTTCAAATTATCAGTTATTCATTTTAATAGTTTTAATCCTTATTTGCATTTTCAGTTTCTCACACTAGGGAAACTATTCTGTATTTACACATGTGTCCTATTTGTTTCACTTAAGAGTACGGCCTCAATATGCATCCATTTAGCTATAAATGTCTCTAGTTTCTCATTCTTTATGGCTGAGTAGTACTCCATTTTATAAAAATACCACATCTTCTTTATACAGTTTCCAGTTGATGGGCACTTGGGCTGTTTCCAAGCTTTAGCTATTACAAAATGTGCCACTGTGAACATGGGTGCACATATATTGCTCTGGTGTAATTCTTCTAATTCTTTTGGGAAGATACCCAGCAGGGGAATAGCTGGGTCGAATGGAACCTCTAAGCCTAATTCTTTGAGGTATCTCCATACTGATTTTCACAGTGGTTGCACCAGTCTGCACTCCCACCAACAACGGAGAAGGGTTCCTTTCTCACCACACCCCTGCCAGCATTTGTTATTGGATGATTTCTTGATAGCAGCCATTCTTTCTGGGGTGAGGTGGAATTTCACTATTGTTTTATCTGCATCTCTCGAATGACCTGTGATGTTGAACATTTTTTCATATGCTTATTTGCTGGTTTTACTTCTTTGTCTGAGAAATGTCTGTGCATTTCAGGTGCCCATTTTTGAATTGGGTCATTGAATTTGGGGGATCTGAATTTTTTCAATTCTTTATATATTCTATACAGTAGATCTTTGTCTGAGATACAGCTGTGAAAATTTTTTTCCCACATTGTAGGTTGTCTCTTAGCTCTGTTGGTAGTTTCTTTTGCAGTGCAGAAGCTTTTTAATATGATAAGATCCCATCTATTCATTATTTGTGCTAGTTCCCATGCTACTGAGGTTTTGTTCATAAAGTCTTTTCCTATGCCAATGTCTTCAAGAGTTCTACCTAACTTGTTGTCCAGCAAGTTTAGTGTTTCTGTCTTAATATTTAGATCTTTAATCCACTTTGATCTTAGTTTAATGCATAGTGATAGGTATGAGTCTAGTTTTCATCTTGGCAGGTTAAAATCCAGTTTTTCCAACACCATTTATTAAATAGGCTATTTTTTCTCCAATGAGGGTGGTTGGCTCCTTTGTCAAAGATGAGGTAGCTGAGTATGTCTGAAGTTGTTTCTGCAACTTTTAATCTGTTGCAATGATCCTTGGGTCTCTTTCTTTGGCAGTACCATCCTGTTTTTATCACAGTGGCTTTGTAGTATAGCTTCAATTTGGGGATTGTGATACCCCCTGCCATGTGTCTGTTGCCTAGAATTGCTTTTGCTTTTCTAGGTCTCTTCTGGTTCCAAATGAATTTTTGGATGGTTCTCTCTAGTTCTGTGAAGTATATTGTTGCAATTTCAATTGGCACGGCATTCAATCTATATAGTAGATTTAGAAGTATGGCCATTTTCACTATATTTGTTCTTCCTACCCAGGAACAAGGGATATCTTTCCATTTTCTTATATCCTCTTCGATATCCTTTTTCAAAGTGCTGTAGTTTTCAACGTACAAGTCTTTTGCTTCCTTTGTTAGGTTGATTCCTAGATATTTCATTTTTTGTATGCTATTGTAAAAGGAATTGCTTCCTGAATTTCTCTCTCAATGAGTCTACTATTTGTGTGTTAGAAGGCTATTGTGTTTTCAGTGTTGACCTTGTATCCAGCTACTCTACTGAATCTGTCAATTAGGTCTAGATGTCTTTTCGCTGAGTTTTTTTGGTCTTCTATGTAAAATATCATATTATCATCAAATAATGACAGCTTAACTTCTTCCTTTCCTATCTTTATTCCTTTTACTTCATTCTCTTTTATAATGGCTGTGGCTAATGTTTCCAGAGCTATATTGAACAGGAGATGTGACAGTGGGCATCCTTGTCTTGTTCCTGATTTTAGCATGAAAGTGTTCAGTTTTGGACCATTTAGTATGATGTTGGCTGTTGGTTTTTCATAAATAGCCTTAATCAGGTTGAGATAAAGACTTTCTATTCCAAATTTCTGTAGAGTTTTTATCATGAATGGGTATTGGATTTTGTCAAATGCCTTTTCTGCATCTATTGAGATGATCATAAGGTTTTTATCCTTGGCTCTGTTAATATAGTGTATCACATTTATTGATTTATATATGTTGAGCCATCCTTGCATCCCTGGGATAAATCCAACTTGGTCAAGGTACATGATCTTCTTGATGACCCTCTGTATTCTGTTTGGCAGTATCTTGTTAAAGATTTTTGCATCTATGTTCATTAGGGAGTTTGGTCTGTAGTTCTCTTTTTTGGTTGGGTCTTTCTCTGGTTTTGGAATCAAAGTAACACTTGCTTCCAGGAATGAATTTGGAAGTCTTGTTTCCCTTTCAATTTCTTTGATGAGTTTAAAGAGTAATGGTGATAGTTCTAATTTAAATGTCTTGTAGAATTCAGCAGTGAAGCCATTAGGACCTGGACTTTTGTTTGTTGGTAAATTTTTAATTACATTTTCAATTTCATTCATTATAATTGGGGTGTTTAGGATTTCTATATCTTCTTCATTTAACTTTGGCAATTCATATGTATCTAGGAACCTGTCCATTTCTTCTGTATTTTCCATTTTATTAGAGTACAGGTTCTCAAAGTAGGTATTGAAGATCCTCTGGATTTCTGCTGGGTCTTTTCTAACTTCAACTTTTTCATTCTTAATTGCATGTGTTTTTCTTTCCTTTTTTTGATAAGGTTGGGTAAAGGTTTATTGATTTTATTTATTCTTTAAAAAAACCAACTCTTTGATTCATTGATTTTTTTTGTATCATTCTCTTAGTCTCCATTGCATTGATTTCTGCTCTGATACTTACAATTTCATCTCTTGTTCAAGCTTTGGGTTTATTGTGCTCTTCTTTTTCTAGGAGCTTGAGGTTCTGCATTAGGTTATTTATCTGAGTTCCCTCTGTTTTCCTAATATGGGCATTCACTGGTATGAATTTCCCATGTAGAATTGCTTTCCTTGTGTCCCATAGATTCCTGTATGTTGTACTGGCATTATCAATTACTTGTAGAAATTGTCTAATTTCTTCTTTAATTTCCTCTGAGACCCATTGGTTGTTCAGGAGGGTGTTACTCAATTTCCATGCGTTTGTGGGATTTTTCTGGTTTCTTATGTTATTGATCTCCAATTTTATTGCACTATGGTCTGGTAATACACTGGAGGTAACTTCAATTCTTTACATTTACTTAGATATGTCCTATGAGCTAACATGTGGTCTATTTTGGAGAATGACCCATGTGCAGCTGACAAGAATGTGTATTCTGATTTTGTGGGGTGGAACACTGTGTAAATATCTATTGTGTCCATTTGTTCAATAGGTTGGTTCAGTTCTAAAATTTCAGTTTTAACTTTTTGTCTAGATTATCTGTCTATTTGTGATAGTGGGGTATTGAAGTTCCCCAGTATAATTGTATTAATGGTTAACTGATTTTTAATGTCCATTAATATTTGTTTTGTATAGTTGGGGAATTCATATTTGGTGCATATATATTTATGATTATCATTTCTTCCTCTTGGATTGTTCCCTTCACAAAGATGTAGTGACCATCTTTGTCTCTCTTAATTAGTTTTGCTTTGAAATCTGCTTTGTCTGCAAATAAGATTGCTACCTGTGCTTTTTTCTGGGTTTCTCCCATGAGGAGAACTCTTTTCCATCCATTTACTTTCAATCTATGAATTTCTTTTTGAGTTAGGTATGTTTCTTGTATACAGCATATTGCTGGATTTTGCTTCTTAATCCATTCTGTCAGTGTATTTCTTTTGATTAGTGAATTGAGGCTGTTAACATTGAAAGTTAGAATTGATAGATATTGACTCATCCTTGTCATGATGTTTTGCTGTGGTTGGCTCTTTTATTTCTTATTTTTTCCCCCTTTCCTTTTAGTTTCTTACCTTGTCTGTTGGCTTCCCTCTGTTGGGCCTCATGGAGTTGTGACCTTCTTTGTCTTTTTCTAGGATATTGCTTAGAATTTTTTGGAGTGCTGGTTTGGTGTTCATGAAATTTCTCAGGTGTTCTTTGTAATGGAAGTATCTAATTTCCCCATCTATTTTGAAAGATAATTTTGCAGAATAGAACAGTCTAGGTTAGAAGTTATTTTCTTTCAGGGCTTGAAATACTTCACTCCAGGCTCTCCTTGATTTGAGTGTTTTGTTGAGAAGTCTGCCATGATTCGGATGGGCTTTCCTTTGTAGGTGATTTCTTTCTTTTTTCTAACTGCTTGTAGAATTTTGTTCTTCTGTTGGGTTTCTGGGATCCTATCATATGTCTATTTGTAGATTTTTTTGATCATGGCTAGTTGGAGTTCTATGTGTCTCACTTATCTGTATGTCCAATTCTCTATCTCTGTCTGGGAAGTTATCTACTATTACTTCTGTGAACAGATTTTTTATGTCATTTATACTATTTCCTGTTTTTTCGTGGACTCCTATCAGTCTTATGTTATTCTTCTTTGCATCATCTAGCAG